>SEMN01000748.1:0-217986 GCA_005408345.1 Macquaria australasica
GATTAAATGAAAGTGGATGGTGCAACACAGCTTATAAAGAAATTATACCTTCCTCCATTGTGGGCTCTTCATTCCCTCAAAGGGTTAGCATTGTTAAGATGGTTTGCTATTGGTTAACAGTGTGATCCAGTTATTGCACCATTCCATTGAAATAAATGTATTTTTACACAAAATGTAGCAATTTAAATGGTAATGTGACTGGTCCTTAATAAGGACATTAAAGTTATAATCCTTAGGATTTCAGTGCTGGTTGATTTGGAGATACTTGTGGCTACTGATGGTACTGACAAGTGCATTTTAATAACACAACAGAGGTTTTTACTGGTTCAAAAGTTTGCAAGTTTGCAAGAATACATTCGGGTATTGGACATATTATCACTTAGACCCAAGATCTACAGCCATACTATGGGAATCTACCCCGAACCCAAACCTTCCCATCAGACTAAACATAATTTGGACCCCCGCTGGATACGAGTACTGGGTCAGGACTCAAGACTTCTATAACACAGGTACCAAGAGTTTAGTTCGAAATGGCACTGGAGGCAGCCAACACGCCTTGGAGGCAAATCTGTCAGAAATCAAACAGAAGAGGACCAACTTGTGTTCACATGGTTTACACATGTCATATTTTAATATTTTTACCTTTCCTGGTCACCGTTTCAGATTAGGTGTCACACATCTGAATTTGTCTGGTCTTGTCTGGTCGCGCCACTATCGGGTTGCTAGTCTGATGCCGGCATAAAGAAGACAGTCAACAAAAACAACCATACCCTTATTCAAATCTCCGCTAACTAGCTGTTGTCTACTGCATAACATCCAAAACATGCATGCATCACTTCCTGTGAATCCCTTGTGCGTGGGTACGCAATTTGGGAAAGGTAGATTCTTCGAGTTACAATGAAAACTACTATACAGAAAAGCAATTACAGAAAGCAAATGCATAGAAATGGTATCAAAATGGGGTTTGATATAATGAAAATCTTAAGGATTAGGACTTTTGTATCTTCGAGTTTGAGTTACAGTATTTTCTGGAAATTGCATACTTGTTTGGCTGTCACTGACCTTAGTCACCTCTTGAATGTCAGAAGTCCAACAAATTCAGATGTGACTGTGATGATTATGTTGATGGAATAGCTCAATGGTGGCTTCTTTGCCATGTCTCATCCGTTTAACTGCTCAGGCTACGACCACCAAGTAGAAACGTGACACGCTGGAGTCGTGTCAGTAACTGTCTCTTGATTAGACTTTGCTCGGGGTACCAAACGTACGCTGGTTGCAATTACCAGCCGTTCTGCTCTCAAGAATGTGATGTAAACAGGCAGAACTGCCTCAAATAAACACAGGAACAAAGAGCTCAGGAGGATCCTGCGCCACACAGCTCCTATCGACCCCTCGTTCTGAGAAAGAAAAACCACACACTTCAAAGGGCAGACAAATGCGCCTCAAAAGATCTTCCATGAGAGCCAGTGTGGAGGATGGCGTGACACTCATTAAGTCAGGATATGACCTCTCAGACTGATCATACAGGGCTTTGCTGGTGGGGATGATGGTGGGATAAAGACCTTCACAAATATAGGTTTTCTCTTTTGCTTGATGTATCATTTCTTGTGCAAACTTAGAAAGGTGCTAATAATGACGGTCCAGGGAAACAAGTCCTTTTGAAGCTAAACAAATATGTCTTTTTTAAACTTGTGTGGAACAGTCTTTGGGGAAATATGATTTTCCAATCTCAAATACCCCACGTTTATAAAGATTGGTGGTATGTGAGTGAAGATCCATACCGAACATCAGTGGGGTGTGTGTGCTGAGGGTTGCTGAATGGAGCTTTTCTCAGCAGGGGAAATGATCCTCATCTTGTTGCTGAGAGCCGGTAGCCAGTCAGGCAGAAAAGATCCTCTCTAATCCTATATACAGCACAATGGCGCATATGTAGCACAGCTATCGAGTGATAAAAAGCAAATTCAATGACTTGAGGGGCCCTAAATTCATTTTCATCCCCGCTCCCCAGGGAGAAAGAGGAAATCTATACAGTCTGGGGGCAAAGATATATTTTTAATGACTTCTGGCTATAATGATATCATTTAGATGAGATGATGGGTTGAAAGCTTGGCTATGTATAGCACCTGTTTTAAATGACTGTAAATGTAGATTCCCTGCATCTCTCCATCTGTTCCTGTTCTCACCTTTCTGTCGCACTCCCTCCTTCTCCCTCTCTCTCTCTCTCTCTCTCCTTCCTTCACAGCCTCGCCAGGTTTCGCAGAGAATTGCTGTGGGAGTTCTCCACCTCCCTGTTTGCGAAGGCGTACCTGTTCACCGACTTTCAGAGCAAGTGAACTGAGCGGGTTTGATTTCCCAGATGACACCCCGTACGTGCATCCTCGCCTGTCATCCAATTTCTGCCGCTCCGGAACCAGACGTCTGCCTGAGCGAGCCCATTTTATTTCCATTAGAGCACTACAATGTTCAGTTTTATCGGCTGTCATTTAACATATACACAGACAGAGAAATGCTACAATAACATGCCAAGCAAAGAGAGAGCACAACTACCTGCACTGAATGTTACAGCACTGATGTTGCATAAGGTTGGAAACATCGCCAGGGACTGCAAAAAGGACAGGCTATTTTCAAAAACAGGTTCCCTCTACACAACCTATTCAAAATTCAATTTATGAGCTGCAAAGTGCAATGAAATCAATTATGAAACAATATACAGTAACTTAATTGTGCTGCTGGTATTCACAGTGTATAACCCACTGCTGGAAAACTTAATCTAGTGGCAGCAAGAGGAAAAGTGAGGCAAAGGATGCCTGGAGCACTTATAATAAGGTCTTCTTGCCACTGTATAATTGGTGGCATCTAACTTGAAGGAAAGAAAAGGGACTCTGTGGGAAGTGAGACACGTTCTGTCAATGACAGTGAGACCTAATTATACTATGGAGCCCCTGCAGCCATGGAGGATGTCAAAGCGGGCAGCAATAAGGCAGCCGATGGGGAAGACACACCACCCGTCACGGGTGTGTGTGAGCTTGCAGGTGACCTGGAAAGACCTGTTTACCTCATTAAAAATGAATCACAAGGTAATAAGGGCCCCACTCCCAGTCCTCCCTTCCCTCCCAATGTCTGTCCTTCATCCATTATGCAGCAGCGAGGTGGGACGGTGCAGGTTAAGTCCTTAGGGAGGGTCACTTGGACGGAGACCCAGTCTGCCTCCTCCTCCCTAAGCTACTGAAGCCCCTGCCTCTGTAATGCAATAATGAGACCATAACACAGTGATGGGAAGCATAAAGTAGGTGATGAGCACTGAGGTAGGGAGTCCAAGTAGAAGCAGCAGTCAGCGATAAGCCTGTGGCCACAATAAGTTAAACAAGGGAGAAACAGCCTATTAGCAGTGATCCATAATTCATAACGCAGGGAAAAGATGGGCCCCACGATAGCTTTCATGAGACATGGAGGCACGGAGAAACCAAGTTTTCTGCTTTGCTGTTTGCATAGCTATTTGCATCATATTTGTAAAAGAAATTGTCTAATCTAAGAGGGACTGTAGTTTAGAGGTCAGAAAAACAGGCCTGAGATCTGAGGGTCACTGGGTAGAATCTCTGACTGGAGAAACTACAAAGAGGAAGAAGTCAAGAATCCCACATTTCCAATCCCAATCCCCAGTCTTTTGTGAAATAAATGTATTTGCTATCTTTGAGGAGATCAAGTCTAATAAAAAATAAAGACCGGAGGAAAAGGAAACAGCTAACCTGGCTGTCCTCAAAGTGGAAAATGTGCCTACCAACACCTCTAAAGCTGTTTAACCTGTACATAAGGAGAAATGTAAAGACAATAATTTGTGCTTATGCATTACGTTCTAGACCTATTTCTTAGTGAACAGCAGCAGGGCACAGCGACTTTGCCAGGTTCGGTGCCATCGTGAAACCAAACTAGTGCTGGGAAGTTTGAGTCTTGTGTTGCTTCAGTATAAACCTTATATATATATATATATATAACTTTTGAGTTTTGAAGTTTTTTAGTCCTATAAGCGTCGTGCCCTCCAAGAGTGAAGTGGTAGTGAAGCAATATACAGATAATAGTATCCACAGCCTAAGGAGCACTGAGTCTGTGTCTGACACTGGTACCTGAATAAATCTGGCTGGCTGAAGCCCCCAAGCAGTATCTTCGGTATTCTTTGACATATGGGGAGCAGTTCAACATGTACAGGAAGTGACGAGGGCAGAGAGTATGTATGAGAGCTGGTATCAGCAGCGAGTCAGATCAAGTCGAGTAGACAGGTTTGTGGTACTGAACTATATCAGCAGCGAGCATTTGCAGCTATGGCAAGCCCTGAGGGGGAAACGTGTCAGTCAGTCACCATCTGAACTGATTGCAACAAGCTAAACTTTGTCACACAGTGCTCGAGTGAGTTTGTAACACTGTTTAAGGTTGCAATGGTTCCATTTTGATTGCTGGCAGTTAGCTTGATAATGTATAAAAAGCCAAGTGGGCAGTAGAAGATGAGAGTGTAAGCACACTGACACACTGCAAGGCTTTGGCTATTTCCTGAAAGCAGTATGTACTAGTGCAGCCTTAAATTTGTTCATTTATTTTTTTGCCTTAACAAAACAAAACCTGTGCAGTTGACTATCTATATCTTGCAAACCAAACTACAGCCAGCCATGCTTTGCACACTGTGGTCATCGTGTATTCAGTTCTTTGTTCATACTGCTTTAGGCCACACACAGTCACAACTGCTGCACCCAATAAATGTCCTCAACACAGTGTCAAGACCTTGTATCTGTGCTGTGGTCCCTGACCTTTGGCCCTACACCCATTCCTTCACCCACCTTTTGTGTTGCTAAAGTTGGCACTCTGTTCCCTCTGACTCCACTTGCATTTGACAGCTGCTTCAGTCACCCAAGCTGAACGTGCACACATGATACTTTTACTCTCTGGATCTGTTTCATACGCAAGACATTTAATGATACAAGATGACATAAAATATAAGCAATGCTTTCAGTCCGCAAACTGATCTACAGTCCACATGTTACGCAATAAACACCAACCCCTTAATTATTCCACTCTTGCACAATTATGTATATTTGTCTTTTTTATAATAAATGGCCCATTTTAACCACTGAGCACCGCCATCCTTCTATAAGCAAACAGAGGTCTAACAGAACATGTCAAGACAAGTAAACCATATCCTCCTGACAGGTTGTCCACAAAAGACTTCATTACTAGGAAACAGACTACACTACAGGAAGCCAATGTTCAATGTTTAAATCATACAAATGATGCCTAGTTTGAAAGGTTGGGTGAAGGACAGCTGTTCAACTAGTGATGACAAAATAAAATGATCAAATATTCTTCTTAAAAAAAACCAAGCACTTTGATTTGGAAGAGAGATGATCCATGATCTGTGCTGGCAGGAAATAATTGGGGTTTGGAAATTGGAATTGACAGCTAGTGTAACCGAGTGAAAATAGTCCACTCCCAGGCAGCACAGAGTGGAATGTGTTTAGTGAGAGCTGGGGACCTCCTGGGTGAAATGACTCCCTGAGACCTGACCTCACCCCGGAGTGACAGGGAGAAAGCAATGCCACACAGACTCCACTGGGACACCCAAGTGAGCCCAGGTTACAAGACTCTCATCTTTCATCTCCTCCGTCCTCCTGCAGGGTCACACAGGGCCAAGAGGACTCCAAAATAAAGGTGGAAGGGGTGGAGGAGATAGGGAACTGCACTACATCATGCACTGACAGACAATAAACAAATTGCTTATCTTTAAGACAGTATGATTTTCATTCAAATGAGGTATTTTATCTTAAGTGGTGCAACTGCTTTTCTGAACCTGAAAAACAGAAACTTTTAAAGGTAAATACTTTTATTTAGCTTTAGAAGAGACCCGTTTTCTAGCCATGTTCAGCCATTGCAGAACATTATCAATATTGTATCACAGAACCAAGAGTGAAGCAGTGAATATCAGTATGTTACAACCATTTCAAATCACTAAGTCAACAACAAAGTGCTTATTTGATAGTCCAACACAGCATCTTAAACCCCCGCTCCCACACCTTTCTGACATTGGAATTGGGGGGGGGTCTGCATTTGACAATATTTGTAACTTTCTGAAACGGACAATCCTACAAGTTCCCACATTATGCAGAAATTGGCCAGGTGTGCGTAAGTGAGAGAGAAGACAGGATTTAAACTCGCTTTTTTCTTACAACCACTTCCATAACGTTTTGTATGTACAAACAGTGCAACACCATGAATGCCTTCGTGGAGAGACTGTGTGCTGTTACTCCCATTTCAATGAACATCATGTCTCACCCCTCTCTATGACGGCAGGCTGCCTTCAAGTGTGGCCTTCAGACTACTTATAACACTTTGTCAAACTAGTTCTTTTCAAGCGTACCCTGGCCTTTAGCAGCATGGAAGTCTGCATTCAGCAGCATGACATGGTGGCCTAGGTTGCATCGAGATTCACCACTTCAACTGATCAACAGAATTGTCAAATACAGAAATCCTGTAAAGGCCAGTTTAGACCAAAGATTTGCAACAAGATGAAACCGTTTTAGAACGTTGTAGGAAAAGTTGCAGCGGTGTGAACTGGCCCGTCTCAGCTGGACTCAAGCTGGCTGATGGTGTCACCTGAGACTCAGCTTGTCAAGTCACCAGCGGCTGGTTTTAGAACGTAAGGCACGTCACCTGTTTCAACAGCCAATCAGCTTGTAGTGACGTTTTCACCATTTCAACAATACTAGAAATGTAAATGTGGCAAGTAACTCACTCTCACTATCCTCATTCATATTTTAAGACACTACAAATTATATCCAGCTACAAAAAAATCCTGAAAAGCCGGCAGATAGAACGGAAGTACAGAGAGTCGTTGCTATGAAACGATACACCGTCTTGTCTAGTCCCATTGGTGTAAACTGGCAGGTTTCAGAACGTTGCAGAGTAGCAAGTTTCAACTTGCCTCATTACAAATCTTTGGTCTGAACTGGGCTTAAGATGCTGCCAGTTAAGTGCATTAAGTGTCTTCTTCCCATTCCATATTCATCTCATGTCAAATTTACTGTACAACCTGTCAGCTGGGAAACATTTTCTGTTGGCTCCGATATCTCCCATTGAAAACCCATATGTTGGAGGCATGTCAAAACAAACTTTAGAAATCCACCAATGTAATCAGATCTCATAAAAAAAGGCAGGTAATGCAGTTTGTTTATAAAAGTGGTGATGAGTAGGATGAGCCATTGTTGGTGTGGGAGGAGAATTGACTTCACTAGTTTATAGAACAGTTTATTATTTCACTCATGAGTTTGTTATTTCCTGTGGGCAGACACTCAGCCACTTGTCAAGCCTGACTAGACTGGGAATTCATTTCATACACTGCTAATTGGTGAATTTTCTTTTCATATTACTTTGATGTAAAATAGGGCACTATGTATCATGAAAGGGCTACACCAGGATGTTATTTTCTTGTTGTTCGTTTTTACTTCCATGCCAACATTTTGTTGTATGAGCAGGCATTATCTTTAGGAGATAATGGATATCTCATTTTAAAACCAGTTTACGATTCTGCACGCCTCATTTCTATTATCTAGCCTGCACCATATTTTTTTTTTGTAATAATATGTAACAGCATGAATGCCTCCTGAGACTTGGTCCTTATCTCTTCTATTTTAAGCCGTGCAGAGGAGCCCCTATAGAACAGTATGGCAGATCCCACCCGTTGTCTCCTATCTGAACCCGAGCTCATATTTAACACCACACAGGTGGAGACAGACACACAGCTACTGTATATGTCAGACTATATTGCTTTGTAGATTAACATGTCGGGGAGCTCAGAGTATTCCGACAAGCCTATAAAGCCTAAGCTACGGTAATATAGCTTATGGTTTAAATATGATGTGATTTGTGCTGCAAACCATAACAGAAACGTAAGCTGCAGGATTCAATCTGACAACAAGGACCCAGAGTTGATATTTTACTATCACAAGAAAGTTGCACCTTCGCAAAAATAATTTAAATTCCTGTATCTTGCTTCCTCAGCATACCAACACAGAGCTCACACACTCATCACTGTTTCCGCTGGTGGCCCTGAGAGCTCAACGCACTGCAACTTAAGAAAACACATGTAAATAGCCAAATCACAAGCACATGAAGGAAACATCTTCACCAATTTGAGAACACACACATGTGTACATACATACATACATACATATATATATATATATATATATATATATATAAACATTTAGAAAAAAATGCAGCACAGAAATAAATCACGGGCAAGATAAACAACACATTCACTTTGACATTTGACAACACAGCAGCATAAAGAAACACACTGCGAACACGGACAGCACAACCAATGGAATGGATCAAATTCTTATCATACAAAGAATCATTTCAAGGGGCTTTGTGATGCTCAGAAAGATGTATTCACCGTTTGACAGTGGCTCCTTTTCCATTGATTGTGTATGGGGAAAATGTTTGGGTTTTTTTTGGGCCAGTGTGCATAACGTGATGATCCCACATGTTACAATACCATGTGCAGCCACTACTCCAAAATCGCTTCACAGCCCAGTAGAGGTTGATATTTTTTCGGGAATCCTGTGACATTAGAGTCAGTTTCACTATTCATCATGTACCTGGGACAGGACAGGAAAAAAAGTCAATGGGAGCGGGCTTGACGGGAATCATAATAACAACAGGTCAGTTTTTATATATACAGTAAATATGCAGTTCTTATATGAATAAACACTATTTTATTTATTTTTGAACATAATGCTAGTTCTGTCTTCTTGTTATTCTTTTTCATTCTCTCCGGTCAGCTCTGGTGGCTGGGATTGGGAGGGGACAGGAGTATTTTGTGGGAGTGGGCTGGGATGGGACAGGAGTGAAAATCGACTCCTGTGTCACCCTTTACAGCCCAGCACCTGTCCTGGGTGCTTGGTGTTCAGCAGTATTAATATCGCCCGGAAATCTGGTTTGTAACATAGTTCTGTTTTGTCTGTGCAGCATTTCTGCATTTGCTTGTGTTGTCTGTACAGTATTTGCACTGTGTTTCTATATTTTGTTGTACTGTCTGTATTTGCAGCATGTTTCTATAATTGGTTTTGATCCTACATATGTGTTGTCAAATTGGTGAAGAGGACATCCTTATTTGATCGTGGTTTGTGTATTTGCATGTGTTTTCAGTGCATCAAGCTCTCATGGCTTGCGTAGTTTACCTTATAAGTTAAAGAAATATGGCTAATAATATCCTCAGAGGCTGTAGTTGAAGTTAAAGAGTTCCCCGTCACAGCGCAGCTCCATTCAAGCCCAGCATCTCTTTATGGTCGCTTTACCACAGTAAGTCTGGGCAAAGGGTTCAGGCCAGTGTCTTTTCCTCTTTTGTCTGCTCTCCTGGGGGACATGAATGGGAGATTGGGGCCCGAACAAAAGGCAGATCATGGGTCTATTGGGGGGGACAAATGAGCTTAGTTTGGGTAATGGCAGCCAAAAGGAAAGGGAGGTCTGGGGAAGTATTGAGGCTCACCTAGGACCGGAACAGGAGGGGAGATGAGTTCTCCGGGATGAACAGCTGAGATCCTCCTTCCCACACTGCACATGCTCCGTCACTGTCTGACAACAACAGGGCCCGTACTGTCTACAGGCAGAGGGAGGGAGCCAGACAGAGGTATGGAGGTGAAAGGGTGAGAAACACCAGCTGATTGCATGTTTCTCCATAGCAACACTTAGCTCTGATCAGTAATGCAGTCCTAATAAAGAGGAGGGTGAACAATGACCTCTGGCGGGTGATCATCACAACAAAATGTATTACACAGTTCTTATTTCTGCCTTTTTTACACCCTAATCTTATATACCATTACACTTACTAATCACTACTATGTGATTATGGATACTAAGAGTATACGGGAGCTTTATCTTAAAAAGCTTAAAAAGTGGTAACATTTTTGAACAGAACAAAAAATGCTGGAAAGTGAATTTAGGTGGGTTTACCCTCCATCATGGCCTAAAAACGTTAACATCTCTGCTTAATAATTACTAAATGATCCAAATTTTAAAATGTTTCATATATGTCTGTATATTCCTTTCCCACTATAACTTGTTAGCAACAGCCAGACCTTTTTTCTGGCATCAAGATAAGACCTTTTCATTCAAAGGATGTGGAATTGAGATTTCTCGAATGTCACCTTATCACAAATGCCATTTGAATTCCACTCTTTCCACTCCTTTGCTGCTTCACACTTTCTTGTAAAAAAACATTTCTTTGTGCACACCCCTACTCCTCCCTTACACACACAGTCCTCGCCGTCCCCATGTAACCCCCCCACCCCCCAACTCCCTTGTGGTTTTCCTTGTCTGCTGCTGTTTGCTTTTAACCCCTTCTCCTGCGTCACTAATCCTGCAGACAGCCGCATGGAGAGCAAGGTATACTGCAGAACACAGCCTATATGAGCAGAAATATATAGTATATATAGAGCGCTGCAGGAATGACATATTTTTGGAGGCCAACTAGGAAGTTAGCATCGCCCTGGTTCCCTCAACAAAAAGCCAATGGGATTTTTCCATTGGATTTTGGATTATTGCAGAAAATAAATTCTGTGGCAAACAAGTTTATGATACTTACACGTTTTGTTCAGCAAGATAATCTTCACAAATGAAACCACTTTATGCTTTTTGAAGCGTAAATACAATCAGCAGAAGTAAAAAGCTAACGTTAGGCTATAAACCAACTACACCACGGTCACATGACTTCTACATCACCACCACTAAGCTTCCAACTTGTTACCTCTTCTACAAAAGCCTTTGGGAAAGTTTGAGTTAGAATAGTTTGTGAGTATAAACACAACGACTCTGTAAAGGTGGACGAGTGAGTAGATGAGTTTCTGTGTTCAGCGTGATGACGTTTAATGTCCCCGACAACCTCTGTAGTCTCATTTAGACACTTGTTAGCAATCCGCCTTTTTTAAGACACGTAAAAACTTCAAAATTCACCAGTGGGGTATTTACTGACGTATTTTATGTCGTAGAACAAAATGTGAAAATCTCTTAAGCTTGTGTTAACCACAGACCTCCAGACCTTCCAGGCATCTAACCAAAAACCCATTCAAGAAACCCACTGACTTCGAGGCAATTTTAGGACTCATTCCTTGCAGCACTCTATTGGCTGTTTATAGTAGAAGAAGAAAAAAAAAGATGAAGAAGAAAAAGTCTTGACCATAGAGGTGGCAGATCAGAATTGTTTTTGTAATGGTAATATGGGTTGTCTTGGAACTGCAGACCACGGGTCGCATCCTGTCTCCTATACCAAGAGTCAAATAGGCTTTTCACACTGCATATTCTAGGATATGCTTTCAAGGACAGCCCCAGGCTAACTTAGCCCCATTTCACACTGGCACCCTTTAGCCTTTAGGTTATCAGGGGATAACCCCGCAAACTCGGGGCTAACCCTGCTCCGGAGCAGGACCAGCAAGCCCAAGGCTAAAGTTGGGTTAGCTAGCCCACTTGGAATGTGCCAGGACTGTGCCAGTGTGAAAGCTTTCTTAGCCTGGGCTAAGGTTGGTCATCGTTGGTTTCTTGTCACTGTGACCACAATCTTTCCCTAACCTTAAAGGGGTGATTTAGTACTGCATTTCTATAATTCACAAAAGACAGATTTTTAAAAAATGTTCCAAATTTAAGATATCCTAACTTTTAGTCCCTAGTATGGGTCAAGATATGACTGGATCCTACATTTCCTGTAATGCAAATTGATAACGTCTTTCACTGGAGCAACTGGCCATATTTTTCAAACCTCATGACACCTGTTTGTAACACAGTCTCCAAGACCAAGCTGAGATAACTCTGATGAGGCTTCAGAAAGCTCCTCCAGAGCCCCAGAAAACATTATACACCTGCTTTTACAGAGTGGTTCTGTAAAATCAGTGGACTGCTCTTATTCCCAAGTACTTTCAGTTGCCTAAACATAACCAAACCTTAACCATAGAGGTGACACATCTGAACGAATGTTTTTGTAACAGTCATATGAGTTGTTCACTGACAAATTACCTATTTAAGTATGAGGATAAATTATATAGGTATACATTTTTTAAACATGAAGAAAAATCATATCTCAAAAGCCAAATGTTTCGTTTTTTATTTAAATTGCATTAAAGGTTCTGTCTTAAACCTGGAAAATCCACTGCTGTCTCTGGTGTTAACTGATACTCTCTTACTGTCCTGCACTCCTGAGAGACATCTAAGAGCACCTTGTTAAACAGATGAAAACACAGTCTAGAGCCGATTGTAATGATGTCAGTGACGTGAATGATGACCGACGGCGACCTCTGCGCATGAGGCCGGCCGGCGGGCTGACAGGTGATGTGTGAAGCGACGGGAGATGAGCTGCTGAATAATGGGTCCTTGTCAAAGCCTTTTCCTCTGCTTTAGAAGAGCTAGCACACAAGGCAGCGCAGCCCGGGCTCCCATGATTGATGCCCACCTCGGGACTGGGCTCTGATAGGCTGTTGGTGGTCCCTTGAATGTGAATGAAATGTAGCTCTTGTTTCAGTCATGTCACAACGCCACAGAAATCCACAATGTCTTCATTTGCTATGGTGGCAAAGGCATAAAAAAATGTTTTGCAAATCTATTTAAGCTCTGTGAGGGTATCTGTTAGAGAAACTGTGGTGCAATGAATTTTAATGAGTCCCATTCTCTTAGAAATACAATGAAAGAGGTGTTTCTAATGGAAACTGAGGCATGGGGATGTTAACTTTTATAGCTTATCTCCACTGTTTATATTACCCAGCAGTAGAGCTGGAGGCAGACACACAGCGAGGAAGGCTTGTTTTTTCATTCTCTTCTTTCTCCCATCCTTACTTTCTCCTTTCTTACCTTTACATAACCATCTTTTCTCTCTTTGCTTTTGTCAAGCGATGGAGCCAGACTTTATAATATTTCAAAGCGTTGTGTTATTTACCACTATCCGTCTGGAACAGAGCACCTGCGAGCCAAAGAAGGGAGCCTGTACCTCTGGAGAAAACACCCGTCCATCATAACACCGCAGCAGCTGTGATGGATAGAGGTGAGAGGTGAGAGCAGGCGGGTCAGCCGAGAGCAGAAGGTTCACCGGACAATAGAGTGGAGAGCTTGGCCTGAAGAGGGAGCTTTGGACAAATCACATTAAGCAGCTGTGAAGAGATTGGAGTGCTGCTCTGCTCCCCACATCCATTATATTTTCTCAGTCTGCTTCAGGGATGAGCCATTCAGATGCTGTTCTATATGTCATAATTGTGCTCCTCAGGATAACAGCAGGGTGATGCGCTCTAAATGCTGGTAGTTGACCAAGTGCCTAAATTTAACCAAAACCTTAACCATAGAGGTAATCTCTATAAACAAATATCTGCATATGAATGCAGAATCTGTAGGAAAGGGACAAGATTTTGCTACAGAAAGCGTTCTGGTTTCTGTTTGTAGTTCGAGTAGTATTGACCAATCACGTTTGAGTGGGCTTTGGTTACATACAGGTAAACAGTTCGTGTGGAGAGCAAAACAGGTGGAACGCATTGGCCAAAATGCATACTCGCAAGCCACTGGCTATCATCTAATGCTGAATTAGCTTTTTATTAGCTTTTTTAAAAATGTATCTGCATTCAAATCATTAGCCGATGGGTTTGCCATAGAGGTGGCAGAATTGTGTGTTATTTTGGAACTGCCTAACCCTGACACCGCAGACCATGGTTCACAAAAGAATACATTTAAATTTTATTTATATTTCTGCCATGATAGCGCCCCCTACATTAATGTTCTGCAGTGGGCGTGAATGTTTAAAGGTTTTGACTGACAATGTTGGCACTGGTAATTTGATTGGTGTAATACCTGTGTGGGCAGGCATTAAAAATAGGGTTACACAAATCTAACAGCACGATGGTCTCCCAAATATTGAATCTTGTAAAGTGACAGATATCTTCAATCACTAACGGTACATAACCAACATTATAATAGCACACCACGGAAGCTGAGAGCGTGTAATATTCTAACCTGGTATCCCCTCCTCTCTGATTGTTTTGCTCACAGTGCTTAAGAGCAGGAATTCAAAGAAGAGCAAAATTATCTTTTCCACCATTTTTCTCTAAATTACAGTAATTATTGCCATCATAACGTCTGCCTCCTGTCAATGACAGAATCCCATTTGATCCATTGTGGAGGTCAACGTATTTGGGGTCAAAGTTCAATTTAGTTGAACTTCGACCACTAAACCTGGTGGAAAATCAGCGTGCACTCAGCGAGTCAACTAGAAATAATGGCCTTGCTCTGCACAATGTTCAACTTAGACACTGTTTCCACTACAAACCATGCAGTTTTATGCAGTTTTTAAAAATGGAAAAAAATGCACAATAGCTGCAGTGTCATTATACTGTACTTTAAACACAAAAAGTAAGGAAGATTCTAATTTCAGGCCAACAGAGTGAGATAGTTTCAGCCCTTGTTGTTTCAGTGATTTAATTATGATTATTGGTACTGATGGAGTCATCTTTATTCTGCTGTGGCTCAGAATGCTACTGTAGTACTGTAGTTTGTGGGGAGATTAGTGAAACTGCTTGGGAAACAAGTGACGTTATCTCAGCCCACTGGCAGTTGTTTCATGGCACGGCGTCAAGCCAAACTCATTTCCATGCAGATATTGTGGCATATGTAGCAACAGACTGGCTGCAGACACAATTGTGCTGCGGAAAGGTCACGGTTTCAATCTTCACAGCAGCCCATCAACTGCCAAAGTGTCCCTGAGCAAGACACTAAAGCGCAACTGATAGACAGCATCACAGATGGCAAATGCTTTTTTAAAATGCTATTTTTTACAGATGAGTGGAGACTTGATATGTTGTTTTGGACTGTGTTGTGGGTTGAAATCATAATTTATATAATTTATTTTTTATTAAATATTTACGGCAGCAGTAGGTGTGGGAAATGATCAGTTCATAATCCTATAACTGCTCGAGAGCTTTGGTTTCAGGGGTGCGTCCCCATTGGCTAATGAGTTTTTGAGTGACAGCTCAGTGCAGCAAGCGCGAGTTTTGGTTTTGGCGACACTGACATTCTAAACAGCGGCACTGGGCATTCACTACCCACTAGCTAACTTTACTGGATTCCAAGATTAATAAAGCACTCGTGATCGTCCACATTGCACGTACATCTTCACCTATGTGTTCAGTGTTCAATACACTGAGAAAGAAATGTTGCCTTTGCAGTGTAGAAGTGTATAGCATGAGGCGTCCCGGTAGCTCACCTGGTAGACCGCGTACCATTACCGCAGCGGCCTGGTTCTATTCCAGACTGGTCCCTTTGCTGCACGTCATCCTCCCTGTCTCTCCTGCCTTTCCTGTCCCTATCTTCAGCTGACATTATCGAATAAAGGCAAAATGCCTGAAAAAATCATCTTAAAAAAAAAAGGAGCGTATAACACTCTCTTTCCTCTCTCAGCTTGTAGGCATGTTCATCTGTAAAAAAAAAAAAAAAAAAACACTGTTAATGATTAATCTTCTCCTGTGCAGGGATGGAGAAATGGAAGTACAGATGCAGAGAGGGAAGGATGGAGGGAAATGGGGACTACTAAGTGTTTATTAATGATAAACTAGCTTCAGAGACTCCAGAGGGCTCAGTGATCTCCCGAGGTGTAGAGTCTGCTCTATTTATTCTCACAACCTGTCAGCCATTTGAAACAAAGAGAAAATGTATCTGGAGCCCTGCTGTGCTCACTTATGGAGCCTTGCAAATGTCTCGCAAACATGAATTACATCCAAATTTACCCCAGAGCTTTTCTTTAATGATGGCAGGTCTGTTTGAATTCTAATGGATTCCAATTATGGACAGGAACACAGAGTGAAGAAGACGAGGAAGAATGCAGGCTTTCAGTTATAATGGCAGGGTTACTGGTTACAGAAATACATCGTAATCTTTGGAAAGTAGCCTATTGGTCCAGAAAATAAGAAAACAAAATCCCTCGTGTTCTCTGTAGATTGAATAATAACAGTGGTTCTCAACCCTGGTTCTCAGGAACCAAAGTACCTCTGATTTTCTGTCCCACCAGGTTATTAATTACACCCTATCCATAAATCAGTCCTTGATTACATGACTACAATGAAAAGCAGCAGGAGACTGAGTCCTGAGGACCACGACTGACATTAACTGATCCTGAGTAATGACACTGACCTTTTAGGAAATAAAAAAAAAGAAAAACAGTGGTTAGTGTTTTTATGTTTACGTGACCTCATGCGGTCATGAGAGTAATTACTGTCATCTCTAAGTTAGCAAAGGCAGGTGTAGCATCACTTTCTTGTACCGTTGCAAAAAGTCTTACGGGGGCTCTTGGGGTGGATGGTTGGGTGCAGGTTTGTCATGGTAGACATTGGTGCATAATATTTCTCTAACCTTAAAGCAGAATTCATTTATTTTATTTCACTTTTTCGGCCACTTTGAGTCAGCTGAACAAGCTGGAAACACAACACTGCCACATTAATTTGTTGTAATGTTGATATGGCTGACTTGTTAGCAAAAAGTTGCCTATTTACACACACGGCAGACGCGAACATTAGAATTCATTCGGCGTCATGTTTCTGGACACCTGACAAATGTAAGTCCAATATTCACTTTCCTTTTAGCTCTGTTTTGTGTCATGATCCCCTAAGGACTCTTGTTTGGACTCTGTGTTTTCTGGTCTTTGTTTTCTGTTTTATTTTGTAACCCTTTCTGTTTGGTCTGTCTTGTTCCTGTCCTCATGTCTCGTTTCCCGCTCTTGATTAGGTTCACCTGTGTCTTGTTTCTCACCTGTTTCTGTTTCCCTCGTTTGCCACTCGCCTATTTATACCGGTGCCCTTCCTTTGTTCCTTGTCGGTTCATTGTTGGTTGTCTCTCCCTGTGTGTCGGTTTCCCTGGCTCCCAGAGTTCCTGGTGTCTGTGTTTCCTGCACTGTTTTGCCTTTTGTTTCTGTTCCACGGAGCTGCATGTAAGCGTTTTTGTTATTTAATAAATCTCAGAGCTGCTTCAGCCTCCCTGCCTGTCTGCATTTGGGTCTTTCCCCTGCTGCCTAGATGGCAAATCATAACATTTTGGTCTTCAGCTCCTGAGAAAAAATATTTGGCTCTTCAGACGCCCCCCTAATGTTAAATGGTAATTTTGGTATTTATAAATCTGGGCCCTGTTTTTTGTTTGTTTTTGTTTTGTTTTTTTTTACAAATTTTGCAGTCTAAATGACTAATAATTATCAAAACTTTTGGAATTGGTCCAGTAGATTGCCTCAGCTGGAATCCGCAAAATGGCTGCAACGTAATCCTTGCGGGCAATTGCGCCCGTGAAAAGTCCATCCACTAAAAGTGCTTGTTTTTGCCACTGACAGGTTCAGACTGTTATTCTAAGTGTCTGACAACCTTATGGAAAGGATCCCTATGGAGTGACGCTACAGGAAACACAATTCTAACAGGAGGGAAACACATTTCGATGGGGTTTTTCAGTTACAAATCATGTAATACACATTTACAAACCTTGTTTTTCAGTTACAAATCTTGTTTTTCAGTTACAAATTTTCACTCCATAGATCCCTACAGAGACAGAACGTTTGTTAAAGAGTAAGATCCTTTTTATTTAACCAGAAACAGAAGTCTCACTCAAGGAAAAGTCTGAAAAGGTTGAGTTGTTGCAGGAAGACGGCTGTAGAAACGTGAGTCAGAGTAGGACAGAAGAGTTTACATAGAACTGCTAGCAAGAATTTATTTCCAAAGTCATGGCTGAATATTTAGCTGATTTCAACAATGTGGTGTCTGAGTAACCAGTTTGTTTGCATCGTGACGAGTACGAGTACGCTCATGCACACGCACAAACATGAGCACGAAACATGTGGCCGATGTGATACACATTCCTGCCGCCAGTTTCATGATATTGCATGGATTGACAGATGGTAATGGTAACACTCAAAGAAACAAATCAATGTACCAACATTGGCAGCAAAGAAGACTACAAGTGAGCAAACATGGAGGCAAACAATGCACAAAAATTGGCTTTAATATGAGGAACAAAATGCTTTCAACAGGTTTGTTAGACCTCAAAGATACACACAATGGGTTTTGGTGAGAAACAATGCAAATTTAACTTTTTCACACATGGGCTCAATCTGACATTACATGGATTTTGTACTAGGGTGCTGGCAGGGTAAAGTCTGTTTAATGTTCAGTCCAACTGATCCGGACATTTGTGTTCTCACATACAGCTCTTCTGGGTAATGTCTAGATAAGCTTGGGGTTGCAGTGCATGTGTGAGACTATGAATATACCCTCCAATAAGTTGTGTTGTTTTATTCCTCTCACAGCTCACCCTTGTCTGACCTGGATCCCAGCAGCTATACTGCACATCTGTATGCCACCAGCGCTGCCAGACTGAAACACAGTGAATGCAGCCTGGAAGGAACACAGAGAATAGCTGAAGGTTTCTGTGCTACCAGTTCAGGGCAATAATCACACACTGCTGAGATGCACTCTTTGGAACAGTAGCGGGGGAATGTTATGGCTTCCATGTGCATTGTGTAACATGTGCCTCCGCTGCTGCTGCTGTCTGAACACACTGAGCGCTCATCAGTCTCAGCCATGTTTTTTTCTCCTTTATGTTCACACTTGCAGCTTATATACATTGCTTTTGAGCATGTAGAGTTTGCGTGCGCGGATGGTGTGTCCATAGTTTTCTTCACACTCCTCAGCTCTGTGTGTGCGTGAATAGACATCTGTGTGTGCACGTCGATGTTGCTTACACAAGCCTGGTCTCTGCTGAGAGGCGAAGCTACGTATAGCCTCAGTACCAGCAGCCTATAATTACAGAGGCAGCTTGAGAGTGAGAGCAGAGAGCCTGCTGGGTAATTGCCACTAAGAGCACCAGAGGAAATATGGCTCCTTTACGTCCAGCACTTATTCAAATGGATCAACCTGAGCCATTCCAGAAATTGAGCAGGGCCAAAAAAAACTCATATGCCGGCAGCCCTGCAAGACTGATTGCAGTGGCAGAAAAAAAGTCAGCACGAGTCGCCTTTATAAGAACACAATAATGAATACTTAATAAACTACTGCTAGACATGGACTATATAAGAGACCGCATTGTCATGACAACATCCAGTGAGAAATGGGATATAGATACATAAGAGCTGGGTTGGTATCTGGGTATTTTTAGTTGAAGTAGGAAGTATCAGAATAATTCTACAGCGAGTTATATGCTCCCTTGAAGTGTTTGGGAGTAAAGAAAGTATGCGATCATCTGCGATGGAAACACATTTGTTAATGTTTGCATGAGACAGCTTCCAAAACTGTCGTCGATGTAGTCAGGCTACTCTGTAAGTCACTATTGTCATATGACTCTTAGTTGATATATTAGAGTACTACCAAATACATACATTTAATTAGTCTGCAGATTAAATGAAACATTTGCAACACTTTTTTGACAAACAATTCTTAACTTAAGGTCCACTTACTAAATATTACATAGTTGTCATGGAGATGGTTCATTTGTCATCAGGTAAGTATGGAACTTCGGTCACATGTTAACAGGTGGTCATATATGTCTCTTTTCAAAGATTGGGCATGTCCCAAATCCATACTACACAATAATTGTATGCATACTACATACCGATCATCATGGTATACTGTATTAGCAGTTAGTATACAAAATATCAACATACTTAACCATATAATACTAACAGGAAATGATGCAATACGTGTGACATTGGATGTCTGTCAAACTGTGACTTTCGAATGTCACTGCCAATTAAACCTCACAAACAGACATCGAAATGCTTTTCTTATAAATTAAGAATTGTTTTGTTTACCAAGATCTTTCTGGAGCAGTGTCACCACCATCCACAACTTATTTCAGTTTTTTCCAGGTTGAGCTGCTCCTCTATTTCCTTTGTGCATTGCATTGTGGGAGAATAGTGTCCATCAACAGCAGACTCAAGAATCAAGGTTTTTTTTTTAGTATGTATACTGTCTGGTTTGAGTATATTTTGTCACTTTCCCAGTGTGAACACAATATATACTCAAAACCGGATTAGAAGCGTATAATGGAATTGGCACACACCTTTGTCTCTTGATCCCTGCTATCACGTTAGAAAAATTCTGTACTTAGGACATGTCTATGTGTCTACATCTGCATGTAGCCTCTTCTATGGGTCGTCACCTTGTCGTGGTGAAGAGGCTTGTGTGTCCTCATGATTCCCCATGAGCAATGGCGTCAAAAGTATTAACTTCTGGTGGGGTCACCTATGGCGGCAAGGTCGTGGATGAGGGTCCAGACTAAGAAAGATCCAACCTACAAGAGCTCAACGGCGGACCAGGCGGAAGAAGTTTCTTCAAACTCAACGGCTGTGAAGGCCGATGAAGGCTGCAACCAATCCATCAGCTCCAATTGTCTTGGCTTCCTTGCCATTGGAATCAGTTGGTTGATTTTTAGTACCGTGTGCTTCTTGGAGTGCAACATCAAGTACACATTAAACAAACACGTGCGCAGGTGTCTTCATTCTGTGGGCCAGCACAAAACCTCTTCAGATTTGACTCATAAGCCACCAGAGAGCCCATGAATAGATATACGTTTCCCACAAACCAACTAATAGCATCTCTTTATTAGACCCTCCGTCATCTTTCCACACATCTTTCCATGCCCCCAGTTAGTGATGCAGGCTTTCTGTAATACATTTGTCGTCTCCAAGCACAAGTCGCATGACATCCTAAGGGTTTTTTTCTCAGACTTTGGAAACCTCCCCCCGGAGCCACAGAATACTTGATACAAGTACCCCCTGTGACAAATAAACTGACCTTTATGTGCAAAATCAGTAAATTTACCCTTTAATGCCAAACTATTTCATGCAGGGAGATTGCAGTAAACAAAGATAAGCATATTATATATTTGGTTGTCTCCATTCAGATACCAATATGGCAACAAATACTTCTGCATTACTAATAGTACCTGGGTAGCCTGTACTATACTAATATCAACACTGATGGCAAACATACTGTAGTTAAAATATATGACTGGAAAACAAGATGAATGAAAAGTACATTTTACATATGGTTTGACTTCCCGTTGTGTTTGTGACATCCTGATCAAGCAACACAAATCAGTCTGCCTCGTCCGTCTGGTGTGGCCTCTTCAAAGCACGCAGGACAGTTAATTACAGCACAGGGCGATAAATACACACACACACACACACACACTGACACACAAGCATGCTTTGGCAAGCCAGTAAAATCTAAGACATCCCTTAGGATCCCAGTGTCTGAGGGAGCTGACAATTTACTGCGAGTGAAGTCTGCTTTCTCAAATATACAACCAGCTCAAACAGCCAACAGCTCATTGTAACATATTTGAGGGGCTATCAGAACAGAGCTAGTCATAAAGCAAAAACACAGCCATCTGTAAGATGTTAGTTGGGTTTTTATGGAGGAAGATGACATGTCTTCAACTGATATAGAGCATCCAGCTGAAATAGGTCATATTGGCTCTGCCTCCTCTGATACCCACATTTCCTCTCAAGAATACCTCTATACATCTCAAAGAGGTCATGTACTATATACTGAAAATATTTGGGGAAATTTACGTATAGGCTAAATTTTAGTATTTCATACTGAATGTTTTAGGCACCCCACCCAAAAATGTATTCTTTGGTAGTTATTATGTCTTCCTTTCATAATTGTGCTTGGAAAACGCATTGAAATTGCAGATTGATTGAAAGATCTGATGGTGCATTCAAATGCAGTCGTATTGATTGAAAAAAATTTTAATCTAATGTATGTGAATGCAGTTTTGCAGCCGACTGTCAATACAATTCCAATACACTTTTGGGACTTTATTATTAAATAAGTACTCCAGTGATTTAGTGTTGCAATTCCATACATTTGGTGGACTTCATAAGACAGATTTTAAAAGAATTGAAATTGAAGCAGCAGAGGCTCAGATATCCTGATCTTTAGTCCCTAGAATGGGTCAAACTCTGTAATGTTGGATCCTACAATGCCATAATGCAACTCCTTCATTAGATCCTTTCCAGTCCTTAAGTGTTTTAATTTTGTCCAATGTCCAACTATAAAAAAGCCCTGAAAATGAAATACATTATGGTTCCTCAAACTAATTTATGGTCTGGATCCCTGTGTGGGAGTATCTATGAGAGCAGTGTATAGGGTATGTTCCATTAAACATGCAGAGAACAAACACACACACACACACACACACACACACACACACACACACACACACACACACACGCACCTTGAGGAAACCTCTCCTCACACAACCACTCCGCTGGCCTTTGAGCTGTGTGTGCAATAAAACAACAGACAGTGATCTCGATCCTACCCACTCTGACCCTGGACCATTTCACCAACCCAGCACAAAAACTGGTTGTACATCAGGATTCTCAGTATGTGCAGCAGTAAATCGTATTTTATTGCTCTGCTCCAAAAAGACAGGTAGGGCACTCAAACGAAGATCCACACGGGTTAGGCCAAAGCCTGGCGAGGATGAAGGAGATCGGGTTCAGGACTTGTATGAGGGATTTATGAGAGACACTGATGTGAATGTAAAACACAGGCAGCCCACAGCTGGTCTCAGCTGTCAGCAGCGCTCTTATTTGTTCAGGACTAAAGCCCAGCTGCAGACACAACTCCTTGACTCTCCTGACTGTTCTCACTTTTTATATCCAGAGGATCCACACTGATCAATAACTGTATAGAGGAGGAGAGTCTGGGAGCCTACACACACTCACAAAGTCACTTGTGTTTGTATATGCATTTATACCGTCTGTAACGCACTTTGGGATGAGCACGTAAACAAACGCATTGCAAATAAGTTTGGCTTTGACCTGACTTGCTTCTTTGGAGAGGCTATGTATCAATCCGTCAATCACTATGACTACTGCTAGCACTGAGACTGTGGACAGGGCTTGAAAACCAGAACACTGCAGCAAAATTGGGTATGGCGTGAAAACCAGCAGGGATTTGTTGAATCCAAATATTTTCAGGAGTTCAATTTGGCAAACTGAGTCTGCGATGGGCTTTGGAGCCTCGCAGCGTGATCTCACCCCACTGGGCCACAGTAACAGTTGAAAGCGTAAACTTGAGAGAACTTCTGCAAAACCCCGCAGAGGCAAAACATAACTTCTCCCTCAACTTCAGCACATTAAAGATAGCACAGTGCCGATGTGTGTGCATGTTGATCTTTGCTTTCCAAACCGCTGCCCTTAGATGACCAAGCTTGTGCTTAAATCATCTTTTAATATTCATGTCTTTTTTTGTGTGAGTGTGTGTGTTCCAAGGTATACGCTTCGACAAGTCTGCATATTTCATTGGAAATGAGGAGAAACATCGTTTGCCTTTTCATCACTGAGAGCCCAGGAGGGTTGGGTATCACTGCGGTTCCTGTTGTGTGATTGGCATGCGCTGCTGCTTCTGTAATCTCATTGCATGGCTGACTGGCACGATCTGTGGAGTCAGAACAGAATGAGGACTTTACATTGACATGCTAGGAGAGTCCCAGGACTGAATGGATGGAGACCAGCGGTTCCCTTGCTGTGATTTTCCCTTCTATACTATACAACCGTGCTAGTGCCTGGCAGGGAGTGATACAAAGAGTTCAGTGTGTGAATGTCTAGGTGGAGAAAAGAGGGACAGGAATGATCTCGGTGTATAGAGTACGTTGGTATCAAACACAGACACTCTAAACACGAGGACACGTGACTAAACAGATGGTGAAAAGACTCTGACTGGATTCCAAGGTTGTTGGATTTAGGAAACACACACTTGATGATTAGATGCATTTGAGGATTACATAACTACCCGAGTTCTGACACTGTGGAACCTGCAAATCTCTCCAACGAATCTTGACGCTTAACCAACCCAAAACAAACTGATTTAAGTCTGTGACCAACTAACGCTACAGATAGAGATAGCAAGACAACTTGTGAAAACCAAACATGTTTGAAATAAATGCACTGGTCTCAAGACGACCAGAATTATTGCCAAAAGTTTTGTACACTCAATCTTATCTTGAGAATTAGACGTTGGCTAAAATCTGGCAACAGTTTCCCTAAACTTGTGCAGCTGAAGGAGAGAAAGGAAAGTTTTTCATGAAGATTACATTCAGATACATTTATCCCTAACTTAAAGCTGTTCTAATAAATATTTTTATATTAACAATGGATCAAATGACTATGTGTAATGTGAAAGGGGCTGCTTGTAGTGACGAACCCACAGAGAATTAACACCTGAATCTGCAGTTCCCCTAAGCTCTACTGAGGTTTTTAGTGTCTTTCAGCTCGTTGTTTTGGTTTTACGGCCCACAACTTTAATGTTTTGGTTCAGTTTCGCCGCTCTCATCCACCTCATTTCCAGCAGCAGGCAGCTGTTTTTGCCAAAAAAGCTCTGTACACCAATGTACACTACCTGCCCAGCACCAAACGACAGACAGACAAAGTTAGCGATTATCAGGTGAATGTAGTGGAGCATTTAGCTGCTAAATGTCTTTGGCCAATTCAGCAGATTGTGTACTCTAAGGTTATGAGAGCCTTTTTGCTGACAACAGCTGCCTTCTGGAAACAAGGTTGATGACAGCTGAATTTGCATGCTGAAAACATTGAGCTAAAAGAGGCTAAAAGGCTCTGTAGAGCTGAGAAGAACTGCACAGTTTGGGTGATAATTATCTGTACGTTTGTAACTACAAGTGACACCGTCATTTGATCAATTGTTCATATAAAAATATTGATAAGTGCAGCTTTAAATTCCTTTAGTCCTATGGATATCTAAATACACACTTTGACTGCAGTGAGTCCCAGGGAGATCTCCAGTAGTTCCCCAGCAGCTGGATGAAAGTGGGATTTCCAGTCAAATTGCCTTGAGCACCGAGCCGTAGCCTGATTGAGGGGCTCCTCACCGACTAAGCGAAGGGGGACTGATCCTCTGTGATGACATGTCAACATGAGCCTAGATGGATCACCCAAAGTCACCTCAATGTCCATAACCATAACACTGGATCATCCATTAGCAGCCCCGACCTCAAGTAAAGCATTTATGAGAGTTAGCAATCCGAGCTGTGGCACAGGGGCTACTTTGTGTTTCCTCCATCTTCACGTGCCTACTCATCTCTTCCTTCATCATACTGAGAAGACATGAAGTGATGGAGGACTAGCCCTACTCCCTCTCTGACTCTCAGACACATTTATACCAGAGGAAGTCCCTCTGGACTGGCACATGGCCATAATATACCGCCTGTCTGGACATATAAAGCTATTGGATCCCTAAAGCTATTATCATATCAGTGCTGCTCTGACCATTTTATCCAACTGAAATCAAATAAACAGCCTGACTACAGCCCTGTGACTGCTTAACCAACATTTTTTGTTTTGTACATGTTTGGTGTTTATATATGTGTTGTAATGATTCCTAGCATTTTGCACAGCCAATGTACACATACAAACATGTCAAACTAAGCTATACATTTCTAAGCCATTCTAGCAGAAATGGAGGGAAACAACATATAAGGTATAAGGATATATGGTATGAAAACCAGTGATCCACCTCAGAGCTGCAGGTCTTGGCCAAAGATTTAGCATGTGTCCTGGCAGAGCTACCACCTAGGCCTCCTTAAATATTCACATGTGTATGTTCAAAGCCTTTAAACACATTGCCAGAGAAAATGGAAAAAAACTGAAACTGTGTGCTGCTATAGAGCAGTATTGTTCATGTCTGTTCTGGGATCTAAGTAACCGTGCCGATATGAACTGACAGTGATGTCAAGAGGAAACAAATACTCAGAGTAAGAGTGTGAAAAACAATACATCCTCCAGTCAGTCTTATTTCTAAAATATATCTGTTATGGTAACACTTTTGAATTTGAACTTTTAAATGGGGTAAAGCATTTTTTCCAAATACCAGTCCGGTTTTGTATTTGTCTATTTTTTCACTGCAGTGTCTCTTTCTAACCACGTTATCAAATGATGAGAAATCCATTCAATATTTAATCCTTTGCATTTACCATTCACACTTCATACACACCGATTTTCTCACCCACTTGTATGTACATAACACTTCTGTTTATTTTGACCTGTCTTTGTTCAGCTTTGTTGTTCTTGTTTTTAGCTGTATATCTATTTCAGTCTCCCTGTAAATTGTTTTGTGTGAGAGCAACTTAAAACCAGAGTAAAATTCCTTGTATGTGTTCACATAGTTGGCCAATGAAGCTGATTCTGAAATGTCTCTGGTATACTGTATTACTGTAAGACCAATATTCACAAATTCAGTGCCACAACAATAGTTCTTTTTCACAGTAGACATTTTGACTTGCCATGGCAGGAAAAGCACAGGTGTCCCAGTGAGTCATTACAGTGTGACAGTGAGCCAGCATGCACAATACCAGGACCCTGAAACTGAAGCAGCCATGGAATTCAGCCATCAGTCATACACCTTAGACCATTACACCTGTGCTTTTCCCACTTTGACATGTCAAAATGTCATCTGTGAAAAACAGCTGCAGGCAGTATGGCAACCCTGTCTGCTAAGATTACTGTTTTCCCAGTTACGTTGTACTGGCAAACGTAATTGCCGCCTGGATTATGTTCAGAGGCAACTTTGTTTTTTATGAAAATGAAGCGCTACATTTATCTATACCACACCAGAGTCGCTAGGAGGCAGTCAGGGGTGATGGCAGCCATACAAAGCAGAGACTGGTTCACATCCTGAGTCCCGTCTCTGGTTAGGTTTAGGCAACAAAAGCACTTTGGTTAAGGAAGGTTAGGAAAGTTAGGTTAGGTTAGGAAAAGACTGTGATTTCAGTTAAATGTTAAAAATCACATGTGTCTCATGATTCAAGTCACTGCTGACATTTTCTGTATTAGACCAAGACCATGACCAAGTACTGCAGTGCCTAAACATAACCATAAAAAACTAAATAAGGTTGTAGTCAATACAAGGGGATATTGCAAGATCGGATATTTTGGTGGAAAACAAAATTTTTTACTGATATGTTCAGTATCAACATTTTTTGCGATTTGCCAGAAATGAAAAACACTTCCTGTTAGTAGAAAACGTAACACGGTTGCCATTAAGTTTTCTTCAAAATGTATTTGCTGTTGCAAATTAGTTGTACATAAACATAATATTCAGGACACATGTTTTTTTTTTTTTTTGACAGATCTAAAGACTAGCAGAGCAGGCAGAAGTACTGATATGAAAAGGTGATTTGCATCTATTTCTGACTAACTGTGGGAATGGAAATCAGGCTTGTGCACATGCGGCCAGTTTCACAATGATTGAGATTCATGTAACAGAACCGTGTATATGCACAGCTTTGTAAATGTGACAAAAAAGGGTGTGTATGCATATTTCTAGTTTTGAGATATTTGTCTCTGAGATTCTTGCTTCTACCTTGATACAGTGAAGGTGAATTGAATTTTAATTGTTTCCAGCAACTACTTTATAGAGAAGAAATAGTCCCTAGTTTTAGGATTATCCAAAGTAACAGTAACAGGACACTGCTTCTGATGATCATATTTCAATGTTGAACACACCACAATCTAAATTCAATTTACCTCAATTGTATTGGAGGGGAGGCAGAAACCTCAGAGACAGATATTTCAAAACTTGCATGGCTGCATGGTTAGATACCACTAGAGGCACGTGAGAATACGTTTTGGGTGAATAGGTCAACTGCCTCCCTCATGATGAAAGAGTGGTTATATTGTACTCCTAAATTACACACATTATAACTGTCTTTGTAATTGATACTTTGGCACTGAGTGGAGATGTACTACAAGGAAATGATCAGTAACAGCTCCTTAAGGCAAAACCAATATACGGTATGACACACATGGCAGTCTATAAACACTCTGGGTTTGGATGAGCTTTAAAAAGGTCCGTGTGACAGGTGCTGTAAATTACAATTACAACAACAACCTGATGTTACACTGCAGGTATGTGGAGGCACAGAGAGATCTTTTCCTGCCTCCTGCAACAATTGTTTCACACAGAAGGATATCAACGTGTGGCAGCTCTGCGTTCTGCTGAAGAGAACCTCTCCACATGTCCAAGTTATACTTAATGATGACATCAGAAGATTTAATAGCAGTTTTAGATTGTTGACTGTTGAAGTAGATGAGTCACGCAGCTGCCGAACAGACACATCTGCATGTGGTCTGATGAGACCGCAGTATTGTTATTATCGAAGCCAGGTTTGAACTCAGTTACTCAGTTTGGTTAATAAAATATACAGTTTTCAAAATAATGCCTGCCAAGAGTTGAAGTGGAGATTCACAGACACTGAAACCATGTCTGATTCCAATAACAAGTAGTCTAAATTTTATTATAAGACCAGAACTTGTCAGCTCAGTTAAAAGCAGCCCTGGAGGATAATGACCTCATCAATGCAGTTTGCCAGCACCTAGGAGCCGTCTTGACTGCTTTGTTACAGCAGAAAAGGCAAAATCCTATTTGTACCAGACACTCTGATTACATCTCATGTGAAGCACTTTCCCCAACATTAGTGCTTTGGCAATACAACAGTAGGTGGAATGACATTGAGCAGCAGGTAAGCAGGCAGGTCACACCGCCACACTGGGCCACTGGCATGGCAGCCTGCCGTCTGACCTTCGACACATCATCACTTGGCCATTAACCAGGCGGAGGGGAGGAGAAGGGCAGTGCTTTAACAGCCACTTAGTGAGAGTGCATTGTGGAGCTGAGCGTGCTATGTAAACTCATTTATCCTGGGATGTGTGGAGTGTGGACATGCTTAAATCTACTTCCCTGGCGGTTTGCTGGTGTTGGTGGTAGAGTGCATCAACACTTCTCAGCAGCACTCGGGTATCACTCAGGCTCATCACTGTCTAATAAATCAGCAGAACACATCCCGCGCTGCTGGGGCTTAAGCTCTGAGAGTGATCCTCTGGTATGCTTTCTGGCACATGCCTTTGAATTTGTGTAGTAAAGCAGCGCCCGAAACGGACTCTGCTGAAAAGATATATCTTCTAATGCGAACAGCAAACGTATCTGTTGTAAGTGTGTAGCCCAGTGGCCTGGCAGAGCGATAAGCGATCCATTCTAGAGAGATGGCAGCCTGAATAATGCAGGCATTTGTTCCATTTGAATGAAAAGGAGTTGGCACTGGGGCAGCTCTGCTGGCAGATGATCCGGTGGCAGAGTGCCGTCCTCTCTCAGGGAGAGAAGACGGGGTAAAAAAAAAAAGAGTTCTCCAACATAATCCGCCTTCACATAACCCCCAGACCAGAGGGGAAAAGGAGAAATCACACATTCCGGCAGTCTTCAGGTCACAAAGTTTGCAGCGGAGAGGTGAAAAAGAAATTCTACAAAGATGTAATTGAGCTCAGAGGAGGTCGCACTGTGGTGTAGCTACCTGTTACTATCTGACATCAGCCCCCCTGGAGAGCTTGTGCCCATGGAAACTGGAGCCTGAGAAAAGCGCTGTGCAAGGTGTTTTTTCCTACCCTGCTTTTCCGCTTTTGCTAACATTAATTGGTTGCCAACAGCACTTGACTGTAGCGAGTTGAGGCCTCCCTCTCGGCAGGTCTTTAGCTCAGTCCAGAGAAAGCCGGGGCCCAGATGAGTGTAGGGTTTTGCCAGCTCCCAGCGCCAAGCCGCCAGGGAGTCAGAACATTTGCATTTGGCATGATTAGATAGCCGTTATGTGTCTGGGTTAAACACAGATCTTCTCTTTCGTTGCGTCTTGTATAGGAGAAAATAATTTCATCCTTTCAGTCTCAGGCCACTGATGACAAGGTGGCCTTCCTCCTAACTAGGTCACTGTGTTATTCAAGTCCAGCAGGAGACTGGAAGCAACAGAAGGCTGAATGTTTAAACTCCCCCTCACCCACCGCTGGAGATCTTGTTAAAAGATGCCACAGAAAACTAAGAGAGGAAAAACAGAACAACCATAATTTCATTTCTAGAACAGACAAGTGTAACACACAAGAAGCACTGACTGATTTAGCACTTTCCTTTTTTTTAACTGAGTACAGTTTATCCACTGGATCATGTACTGTAATAATAAAGAAGAATTACTTTATTAATCCCCCTTGGGGCAAATCCATGGGGCCGAGTAAGGGTAGCGGGAATAATAGCAACTGTCAATTTCACCATTATGTAAATCTTTAACCTGATATGCTGTTTGGGTTCTTTATAACTTTTTAAGGTTAGTGTTCTCTTGACATGCTGCCATTAAGCTGAGGATCATTACAGACATGTATCCGATGGCTGCCACTGTCGAGAGTCTCATCTGGAGTTGGGAGCCAAAAGCCAAATCATTAGTCTTAGCGGCCGCTTACATGCCAGTCAAGAAGCCCCCATTTTTTCATTTGAAACGTTCATGATAGAAAATGCACCTCTTCAGAAACAGCCAACTCAACTTTGGACAGCCTCAGTCTGTGGCTGCCACTCAAGGTGCCGGTGGCTCTGAAAAGAAGCGCAGAATTGCCTGTAATAAGGTCCCTCTCAAGTTAAACGGTGCGACTGTCAGTGACTTCTGCAGCGATCATCTTACACCACAATGGCTTGAGGTTAAAATGTGAGACTCCAGCTGAAAATGTGAGCACCTGCAGAGCCATTAAACTTTCACAATGATTCTGGTAAGAAGTACAAGGGCAGCAAAGTGAAAGGATGTTTGCTACTTTGCTATAGGCTTCATGTAGTCAATCATTCATTCGTTTTTCCTGAAACACTGCCCATGTTACCATCAATACAATGGAATCTATATTTTTCCTGACTTGACACAGAATTTCAATTGTCCACATGAAATATTTACACTGATGGAGTTGCTGCAGCAGAAAATGGTTCAATATGTGTTAACCATCATCTTCTACTACTCACACTGTGCTTTCAGTCATAGTATTGGAAGATTGTATAATACACTGTAGCATTCGTTAGGTACAAAAATGTTTCAAATATATTTACATTCTGTTTTTTCAAAGTTGAAGAAGAATTTCAACATCTAATAGTTATAACTGAATAACTGAAACAATGTGTTTAAATGAATGTCAGGTCCTATAGACCCTTTTAGTGTCCGACGTCATGATTGCGTCACCTTGTTAGCTGGAGGCAAAACTAACGAAAAACTGGAGGAAACAGGAATCACCTCAGAGTAGTAGCTACATAACCTACTGAAAATGTCATCTTGCTGTGTTGTTGGGGGCCAGAATCCAAGGAGTAACAGCTCCAAGTTTAAATGTTATCACATACCAGATGGCAGTCAAAAAAACTAACGTCATAGTTAAACGCAATAAGACGAAAGGATTGGACTGAGGCGATCATCAAAAAGGTTTGTGTTTGTAGTGCACACTTCATATCAGGTAAGGTTAAATAAAGTATTGTTATGCCCAATAATCAGAAATTGGGAAACTAGGAGGAATAGTAAGTCTTTTAGTGCATTAGCTAACTTGGTTAGCTAGTTACATGGCCTGAGATGACGCATGAGGAAACTGCTGAAGGGAGAGGGAACTTCAACAGTGAGAAGGTGCATGTTGTGTGTCAGGTGTTCGTGCGTGTCTGGCCGTTCCACCATAGGTAATCCTGTCAGATCTTCCATCCATTGAGTGTGTACAAGCCGGCCAATCTCGTCCCATTGGGTAATGTTAACTTTTTCAAGTAACACTTGTGGTCCTGGAGAGTGAGTAACGGTACATATTCACTCATATTTTCTTCAGCCATTGTTAAAAAACAAGCCAGTTTTATTTTTGTAATTATTCTGCCTCCATCTAAGCTCCGCCCACAAAAAGTCATAGTCATCAAATAGTTCTTTTGTTATGTGCACCAGTATGACTTACAGTATGTATGTGTTATTAATATGTCCCAGCAGCAATGTCAAGAACCCACATTTTTACAGGGATTCTGTGTGTTGATGTTTCTCATCAAATTTACACTGGCAGGGTTGTCTGCAGTGAGTTGATATCTGTCAGTCAGAGAAGTGAGTTTTCTATTTATTCAAAGGGAGACGTTTAGCTATTGAAGGAAGAAATAACTCATTATCCCTCTTAGAAATCCAAAGTTGAATTTATCAGCGGACTGTTATCCTGTAATTGTCACTCAGTGTTGCTTTAACGTGTGACTAAGTGACAGACCTTTGTCATATATTATTTAAAGAGAGACTAAGTAACTTTGGCTGAACAGAATGCCACTGTGGCCACTAGCAATTATAGGATAATGCTAACGCTTAAAGCACAGTGTAACAGAAGCACAAGTAGAAAAAAAAAATGGAGTCAGCAAAATGTCAATTGTGTTGGGTCATATGTACCTGAAGTTAGCTAGCATTAGCAACCACGAACTACAGTTTGATACGACGTTTCATTTGTTAGAGGAATGTGTTAATTCCTCTTAGAAATTTTTAAATATAATTCTTGTTTTTTATGGTTTTTAACCTTTTTGAGTACCAGATAGTTGATTTTTACATTACCTTATCAATCACTGACATGCAAATGAAATTAATTTTCTGTGCCTGTGTAGGTTTTTTGTATCTCTTTGTTTTGTGTTACTGTACTGTATGTGCCGAGCAAATATATTTGGTCATTTTTATTTTGAATACTAAGTAACTTAGAGAAGGAGTTTTTCAGGAGTCACATCTTTAAAAACACTACAGTTCATAATTAAAGTGGTACTCTTTACACATACACCACATCATGTGGTGTGCTGTTGCGTTAAGTCTTCTGTGGCTCAAAGTCTCCCTGATATGCAAGCAGAACACTAAATTGCTGGAGTGTCCACATTGTAAATGCAAGTCACAATGTGGTACCCATAATAATACTATTATATGATGAAAGTAAATAGCAAATTACTAAATATGTCTTTATCTTAATGTCATACACATCATAAATCATTATTCTACCAGCTGACCTACTTGGCTCTTCACTTTATCAGAAACCTGACTGCGATCAAAGCTGAGTTGATGGAAAGCAGAGCTTTAAGAAGTTACGTCCTATATTCCAAAGACTCTTTCTAAACACAATGTTAGCTAATGCTTTGTCGCCTCCTGAGCCAACAGTGTCTCCCCCGAGGCCGCCCACCCCCAAATTGGGGAGCAGCCTGGAGGCATGCAAAGGTAACGTGGGGGGAATTCTCCAATCAAATAGCTGTGTGGGCCCGGCGCTGCTGAGCGGCGAGGGCTTCCCCTGCCTGCAGCACTCTCCACAGCTTTGTTCTGCACCTTATCTTTGGCAGCAGATAATCCTGAATGTGCTGCATGGATCACAGCTGCTTCGCCAGGAATCAACCACCGGCTCATCATGCATGTTAAACTCATTACATATTCAAAAGGGAACTAAATCTCCTGCATATCTGCTCGCTGGAGGGACGAGTGCATGGGTGTTTGCATGCATGCATCCGTGTGTGAGTGTGTGTGTGCATCAGCCTCCTCCTCCATCCTCAAACAGACTTTGCTAATTTTTCCACCCCCCATTTAACCTTCCCCTTTCATCCTTACCCTTGTTCACATCCACTCATGCTCAAAGAGTTGAGGAAACTGTTTGACACAAAACTTCACTTTGTGGATTCTTTGGCGAGGAGCTAAACTGAAGTAGCTGTTGACACACACTTAAAGATGTGTCGAGATAGATAGATGTGTGTGTGATGTGTTACACAGTGCCAAAGCTCTAACCACCATGCCACCGTACTCAAAGGACATGGCAGTATTGTGTATGAACAGATTGGAGAGTGAGATAACTGATCCCACAGGGGTCAAAGGTCAAACTGACCAACCTCTGGAGTTACACATCACCGAATTTTAGGAATTTGCTGGCATGCATTGTGTGAAGGCAAGTTCCAGTGTTCGGAATGGCACTTGGACATGATCTGACAACACCCAGAGTTTAATTAAAGCTGTACTAATCATTATTTTCATATTCACAGTGGATTACACATTACACATTACTATATGTAATGTGAAAGGGGTCACTTGGAGTGACATACCCACAGAAAATTATCACCCAACACAGCACCTCCCATCAGTTCTACAGAGTGGTTTAGCATGATTCTGCTCATTATTTTGGTTTTACAGCCTGCAACTTCACTGTTCTGGTTCATTCTCACCACTCTCATCAACCCTATTTTCGGCTGCAGCAGCTTTTTCAGCTGAAAAGCTCTGATGAACCAACTGTACACTACCTGCCCAGCACCAAACGACAGACAGACAAAGTTAGTGACTAGCATTTAGCAGCTAAAGATCCAGATATTTCTCTCAGTAGTTGGTAGAGACCAAACCGGAGCTAAAAGGAGAGTGAATATTGCATGTACATTTGTCGTTTTGCTAGAAAGACCATTCCAAATAAATGCTTATGTTGCTACATGTCTGCCGGGTGTGAAAATAGGCAATTGTTTGCTAACACATTTGCCAGTGTTTACAGTATGTTCAGCTTCTCCCCGAGTGGCCAAATAAATCAGTTGTTGCTGCTTTAATATTTAATGAAGCTGAAGTAAATTACATACTACATGTTTTTAAGGAACTCCACAGGAACAGTTATTACATTTAAATCTGGAATCACATTTACATATTGCAGAGATGTGGCAAATGAGCTACATTATGAATCTGATGTGAAATGGGTAAGATTTCCTTTGATTTTTCAGATTATTTGTTAACTCTTTAAATATTCAAATTCAGTGCAGCAGGACTGCTATTTACAAGGTAAAGCGGCTGGGCTAAACATAAAAAAAACACTTTAACTGACAAATTATTTACAAAAAATCATCTTATTTTCGTTATTTGGAATTAATGTAACTGTATTTATTAATTTTTTTCATGCCAAGGTTAACACCTAAACTGGATGAAACAGCTTGTCAACATTAAATATTGCTGAAACTGCCTTTAAATGTTAAACACTGAACACATCTGACTGCACAAACTACACTTGCAAGTGCTTTGCCGTGCTTGCACAAAGAGCTCCAGACAACAGTCCATTCATTTATTTAGTTAATTAGTTACCAACAAGCTTTACAGATATTCTGTCTACTGTCACAGAAACTCAATTAACAAAGACGACTAAATCCACCCTTAAATGGGATAAGGCGTATACATGCTCAGTAGCCCATCTAATTACACTATATCTCAGCTCTCTTATATGGAATTCCGATTAACAGGATAAGGGCTAACCTGGCCTTCTTTAATGACAACATGATAATGACATGGGCTAACTCTAAAATGCAATAAGTGGTTGTTCTGAACAATAATAATACCATAAATGAACCAAATCTATTGGGTTAAACAGGAGACAGATTCTCTTCAGTATAAACCAAATCTGGTTAAATCACTATAGAATACAATCTCCAAAGAGAGAGCTCAGCTGTCTATTGTAGTGCATGACTCATATGGTCTACCAATAGCTCATACATTTCATATGCTTGCAGTAATCACATCATATTCTAGAATCTGCACTGAGGGGATTAAGCAGCAGATCGAGCTACAGTGGACATGTTCAGCAATGTTAGGTAAATTAGTCCTGTTGATAGTACGCTTGTTTGCGTGTATGGCTCAGTCAGTGGCTGTTTATCTATCTGCAAGTCCTCACCTCCACACTCACCCCCTAATCCTGTCCCTAGACAGGCTGATGCCAGATCAGCTGTGACTTTAGGCTGGAGGGACCCCTGTCTTCACAAATAAGCCTGCTGGCCTGAGGATCAGCCTGTATTTTTTTACCACTGTAACGTTTATTTGTCAAGCGGGTGAGACGCTTAACTGCTCTACAACTGAAAGCTACATTGCATCTCTATACCTGTGCATCATCAAGCTAAATCATGATCATTTTCTACAAGTCTGCCATTTATTGAGCAATATATCATTCAAAAGTTATATAAATTTATCATTGTGAAATTGTATCACTAAATATAAATCTTCATATTAAATATTTTTAACTAACTCCAAAAATACTCTTCTCAAATGCAAATGATTATATAGTGAACATACTTTTACATTTGGTAACACTTGTTTTATGAGCCCATCATTTCACTTCCTGGGAAGAACTTTGTAATTTGGTATGTGAAATAAAAATGTCCTCATTAGAACAGCACCATTTAAACCTTAAGTAAAAATGAATTGTGTGCTTGTCTGTAGATAGATTTCAGATGTTTTGCATGTTCAGCTGATCTGTTGGGCACTGAGACTCCAAAGGTTACACTAGCAGTTATTAATTCATTGTAAGTGTATCAGTTGTCTTTATTTTTCCTTATAAATTGTAGCAAATTACATAGCTCTTTCCAGGAAACATTCTTGAAAATTATTAGGAAATTACAGACCCATAAAATAAAGCATTACCAATGATATTTTTTTTTTTACAAGGATTGCAACCATACAGTCATGTACTGTGCAATAGCTATGTCTTTTTTACTGCTATGTTATGTAAGCAGTGTTCATTATACAATATGTATTTGACTGCGTGTTCAAGGATTTTGTGCTGTTTGAAAAATGTACTGCATTTTCTTTGGAAAAAATAAGAAGCCATGAGTGCAGTCTTTTTCAAATGAAGTAATAATACATGTTATATAATTACTTACCCTTTATGAGTGCCACTAAAAAACTTATTTTACAGCAACATTTTGCCTATAGGCCCAGTCACAGCAGCACACAGACAGCAAAATGGCAAATTCAGCTCATTATAATGGAATCGTCACAATCAGCAGGGTTGAAGTAAATTCACGCAGATCTTTTGCATCATTTCAACTTTGGTGAACTCTGACACGCAAATGTGAACCGTTTGCCAATAGCAATAGCGGTAGTTCGTCAACTACCCTTGAGAGTTGTCAGTACCTCACCGAGCTTTTAGCATCACCTATCTCATAAGGACTATCATCTTTCTTTCACTTTCACGCATTTCATCTTCAGATTTGAAATGCCTTGCTTAGAGGTAGGCTGATGTCATTCGCTGTTTTGCTGCCCCTTCAGGGATTCAACCATGCAACCTTCCAGATACCAAACCTGCTGCTCCAATCTAAAGGCTAACATCTGATGTTTCCACATGCTTCCCAGGTTTGCCCAAGGGACATCCTGCTGCCGCTCTGCTCCCCATAACACCCATAATTCAACACCTGAAAGACACACAAAGCTGTCTATGACCCAGGATCAATTTCACCTCCTGACATTTGGTTTTTACAGACATTTATTGGCTGCTAAGAGATAAGTAGTGGCACTTTGTTGGTTTGAAAGACAGAGTGTGTGAGAGCAGAATAAAATTATGTCAAACCGCTGGAAAGAGTGAGCGCAAACTGCCCGAGTCAATACCATTTCTATCGTGCACTGGGCTCATTCAAACCTTCAGGAAGGAGCAGCAGAGATCAGAAATGCTGCACCCTTGTTCTTCATAAAATCAAACACCAGGCCTTCTTCACTGTAGACTTCCTCTATTCTCTCTGGGTTTTGAAAAAGGTCAGATTACAGTGATAAGAAGAGGGCTTCTTATTTTACAGGACACATATGGATTGGGATTCACCACCACCCAGGTGCATGCTCAGAATTTCTATCAGCTACTCCTGTCAGCCCCCCCCCCACCCCCCACCCGTTCGTCCTCAGTCCTCTGTCTCAACACATCATCCTCCTGCCACCACCTCTACACTTGCCTTCATATCGTTGTCCTATTATAATCCATTGTTTGCAGAGAGCAGAGGAAGATCAATGTCCGATTATAGCAAACACACAAAGTAAAGCGTTGTGATGTGAAAGCCTGTCAGAGCTGTATACGAGCTGCAGTAAATACAAATATATAGGCTACATCTGCTACATCTGGTGAACACAGGTCAGGGAGAAGTGAGGGGGTCCACAGAGCCTTTGATTACACTACAAAGTCTTTAAAAATGCACTCGGGTCAATGGAACGCAAACTTGGATCGATAGCGCATCTGAATCAACAGCCTTGTGGGTTTGTCTTGTCAGCTTGATTAGATTCAGGAGGAAAGTGGGTTGATGAGTAAACATGACAGCATCAATATTGCATGAGACTGAACATCCAACGATTTCTTTCTTTAATGTGTGTAAGAGATCTGGGTCGAATCCTCTTAATGCTCTGAAATGAAAATGTGTTTTGTTTTCATGGATTAAGCTACCACGTTGAGCATGGAACATAGAAAGTGTCAAAAGCAGGAAATAGTAATAAATGTAAACCAAAGTTAATCACAAAATCTGGAATTCCCAGTGCAAAGTCATGTGCTATTACTTTGCTGATACAATGACACAACTTCACCATAAGAATCAAATATAAAAGAACAAACATTTAAAAACAACCTTTTTTTAAAAGAATAAAAGCCACAACCAGCAAGCATTAGCAAAACGCTGCAAAAGAAATGAGGCTTCAGCCCTCAGCCTGATAATTCCAGAGCCATAAGAAGAAGTGAAAAAGTCTACCTTGTTTATATGGAGCCGGGGCACTTCAGTGGCATTGTCAGTGCTGTAGCTGCAGGGTGCTTGTGTTTCCCCAGTGAACTGAAGCAGATGTCAGCAGAGACACCTGCTCTGGCTCAGCCTCCTCCTCCGCTGCCTGCCTGCCGGCCCGGGTGTCAGGGGTCGCCGCCCCTGCCCCAAAATACACCCATCGCTCAGCCCCCTGGCATGCTATTGTCTTAAGCACCGCCGCGGATTTATGAACTCATTAAGACATTTTCACACATTTCTCATCATGACCATTAAATGTTGTAAATTAAGAGAATGATTGCTGTTAACTTCTAAGCAAAAAGAGGCGTCATGAGGGTCCTTATTGGTGCAAAAATATGACTGTGATCGCTTTGATGAAAAGACCTAAATTAGTGATAAGCATGAAAAAAAAGATTCTAAGGAGCTTACAGTCTCTTACCAAGGGACTAGGTCCGGGTTAGGGCTGGGTGGGGGTGCAAGCATGTGGTAGTGGCTGGCCATCTGTTAGGGATGTTTTATGGTGGGCTTGCATCAGCACCCGTATGATTGATTGACAGTTGGGTAATCCAATCTCTGCTGTTCTAACTGGGAGTCGGGAGGCGCGGCACAAGGATTCTCTGTGACGAAGGATATCGAATTACGAAGCCTTCACAACTGCAAAAAAAAAGTCAAATGTTGTGTAACTTGGCAGTGACGGCTGGGCAGAGATCTTAGGCCATAGGTTGCTGCTTTAATCAGGGCCCTGCTCAGCAAAGACACGAGGAACAGTGACCTACATTCATCCTCATCTGAATGACAGATGTCCCCAGTGTCTTTGCTGCAGAGTAGTAGTATGTGCTCATTCTTTAGTGATTACTGCTGCACGCTACACAGCTCAGGCATCCACAGCTTCTACAACAGCAAAGAGTGGGAACTATCTGAGAATGTGTTGTGCATAATTACACAGAACGCTCTCAAATGTAATGCGGCATTGTGCCTGGATGAACAACATCATTACACAATAAAGATGATTTTATATGGACTATGACGTCAGATGAGTCTGTACAGAAAGTAGATCCTCTCATTTCTCTTTTGCAAGGCTGGAGTATGGCCACGGACCCCCCACAGGGCCCAAAGTTTCCATGTTCACCTTGTGGCAAGTAGTTTGTGTGAAATGTCATTCTTGACTAACAGTACTTTGACCAAATAATCTTAACTCAAGGTCCACTTATTAGGTTTTTTCTGAAGGTTTTAACTGCATCTTGTGGTCCTCTCAAGGAAAAAGCTAGTAAGTGGACCTTGAGTTAAGATTATTTGATTAACCCCAATTTAGCTTGTTAAAACTTAAGTATCCGAAGTTAAAACAGTTACTCGAAAAATCGATTAGTCAATCGAAGGAAAATTAATTGGCAACTGTGGTAATCGATTATGTCATTTTTTAAGCAATAATGCCAAATGTTCACTGCTTTCAGTTTCTCAGATGTGGGATTTTTTGTCATCTATGACATTAAATTGAGTGTCTTTGGGTTTTGGACTGTTGGTCAGCCAAACAAGACATTTGCATATGCCAACTTGGGCTTTGGGGAGTTATTGGGGACTATTTTCTGACATTTTATAAACCAAAGGATTAATTGATTAATGTAGAAAATAACTGGCATGTTAATCGATATATATAAATCATTAGTTGCAGCCCTGTATGCATCAGTAAGGCACATCATGAACTGAAATGACAACATCCTCTATTATTACCTAATGTCGGTCAAAACCTATCTTGTAGATCTAGTTTTAAGGCCTTTATTGTTTCAGTATATACTGTGCATACATAGTGCTTTTATATTTTACTAAATCTGCTTAATCGAGCTACCACAAACGAATCACTAATTACTAACTAATACATATACAATGCACAGAGTGGGAGAAACATTAATTCATTTTACTTGGGTTTAAGTTGTTTTAAAGTAAGGTTTTTGGAAAATATACTTTGCTCATGTGTGGTACCAAACCTGGCAACATCACCGAGATTCCAGGAGGTTGCACACTGACTGTCATTGTGCCCAGCAGCTGTTAGCCAAAAAATAGTTTGCTCCTGCATATAGCTCTTCCTAAAACTACAAAATGTCTTTTTTTCTGAACAGGTTAAACAAACAATACACACCATGTTAAATATCCAGCTTCAGGGTGTGTTTTTTCTCTTAGGACAGAGCCAGGCTGGCTGTGTCCCCCCTGCTAAAATTACTACATTAGAAACTAGATGCATTGTCTATCCTATCCTATTAACAATGTACTTACCCTTATGTTTCCTTGAGCAAGAGGGGTCTGTTATATAATGCAAATCTACAAAGAGAATAAGTAGAGTGGGTAACAAAGTTAGAAAATCACACTGTTGTAAGACAATACATCTGGCACTTTGATATGGTTGAGCTTCTGTTGCCTTTTACCCACCTTTTCTGACTCAGTCTGTGGATCATAGTGAACTTCATAGCGCTTTGTTTTTTCTTTGACGTGACAAATGACTTATCTGGTTCATTCATCTCCACAGTCATTACAACAGAAATCTGGCTGTCCAAAAGGCCTGGCTAATCTGTGGGCGTTCTGGTAAGGGGATCGCATCTATCACATTACACACCTGTGCTGCTGTTCTTCACAATAAAGGCAAGGTCAGATTTCACTCTGGACCGCATGCATACACACAGCCACATAGACACACACACCATGTACAAACAGCTAGTTTCAAGTCACTGGTATTTTAAGACTCTTTCTGCACCTCATCCATTGCAGGAGGCCAAGGGCAGAAATAAGCTACAGAGGTGCAGGTTGTTTAAACCTAATCCTTCAAAATACTTGTGGTGCACAGTTGTAGACCGGTTTAACCACCGATCAATCAATAACACATGCCAACACATATGACCTACACTGTACACATTTCATTTTAGAATGTAATTTACTGAACATTCTGTCTTTTAATGAGATTCCATTTCCAATTCCACTTGATTGAAATTGCTCAAATTATTGATTTATGATTGATATTGATTTACCAAAAACAAGAGCGAAACAGAGCCGAATTTTATAGGAAGAGAATCTTGATTCATGAAACATTTTAGAAAGCTAGGTGATTTTGCTTTGTAGCAATGATTTAAGCAAACCCTGGATGTATGTGGGCCAAGTTCCCAGTCATTTTTTATGAGTTGTTACAGTCTGTAATTACAATGTAAGCCCGCTAATCAGGCTGAATTGCCATTTTTGTTTTCATTTTGTTTAAAAAATGTAGATGTTGGTAACGATTCAAAGGTGTGGAACCAGGCTACAATGCCACCCTTTGTCGATATTGTCGATTTGTCTTTAAGGCTGGAATGTCTCTTACTTGAAAGCATTTTTGTTCACTTTTCCACTCTAATCCAGGACATGTGATGATTGTATACTGCACAGAAGTCACAAGGAGGAAGTAAGGGTGGATGGGCGTACAAAGCACAGGAACTTTATCCGCGATTCACCCCTCCCGACAATCGGACGAGAAATCTGGTCTGGGACCTTGGCCGGTACCGATGTTCAGCCCAGATTATCTGGTAATGTGAGGGGTTTACAGATCCAGTCTTAAACCTTTCGAACTGCTCACAGACTAATCAGGGCCACCCCGATAATGATTATAACATGTTTGCTATTTAGAATCTTTAAAATCTGGATGATTACTTTCCGAGCGGGACCACAATAGCCAGTGATGGAGACAAGTCTACAAGGAGACAGAAGTGAATGACTTTTGAGATGACTAGCTAAACATAAGCGTTACATGCTAACATTAGCTAGCATACAGAACTGACAGTTAAAATCGCACCTCCAGTTCTCGCTGAAGAATAGCCACCCAGTGTTGACCACATCTCTCCAACCATTTTCTCATCCAGACTCACTTAGCCCTCTGCTTTTGTTTTTTCTCACTGCAAAGCATTACTACAGCAAGTTGTTGCACCATGCCAGTCTCCATTTTGTTGACATCTGCTTCTCCATGAGATCCCGTGAGGTGGTGCTCCACCTGGCACGATAATCTTAATAATATCCTGTTGTGTGTGATGCTCCATTATTTTCAGATCTTGTAGTGTGTGCATGTTTGAGATTAGACAGAAGAACAGCTGGGAAGTTTCTCCTTATGTGCGTGATGCAACCTGATTTCCAAATCGGTTAGGAGTTTAAAACTCCTGCAGTCTGAACCCGGCTTTACATAGTTATGGGCTAAAGGACCCTGACCCAATATAGGACACGCACCCATCACACAAAGCTTTTGTGTCTTTTCTGTTTGGGACCGCGTTCAGGATTTCTCTCTTCCATCTTGAAGTTGTCACATCACTGTGGCATCGCATGCATTGCTTTTAATGGGAGGGGAAAGAGGTGATTTGATCAATCATGACTGATGCCAGGCCCACAACACCTAGGGAAAATGTATTCCTCCCATTTCCATCTGCACCACACATGCACCGCACGCCTCTGGCAATAAACTTAAAAGTCAAACACTATGCCCTTGTGCTGTGTGCCTTTGACTGAAATTGAGCTACGCGCAATTAGTCCACATAAATAAAGCCCTCTAAGCCAAGCCCTTTAAAGGTGTATGTAAAGATTGAATTTAGAAACCCAAACCCATTTCAGTTATATTCACTGTCAGTCCTAAAATGAGAAATCCATCCTGAGATATCATCCACTATGTGGAAAATGTCTAAGCTGCTCAACCTTAGGACTGTAGGTCATTGGTGTCCTCACCCAAACTGGCCAAGCAGATGGTCATTTGTTAAAATAAATTACCCATCATGAATCTCCCATACTGGGATGGTGTAAATAGGACAGAGAGAGATCTTGTCATGCACGAGGTATGCTGTTCAGTTTATAAGACTGTTTAAAATGCTTGGTAGAGAGGACTTGTGGTGGTTCAGGAACATTTTGTTTAAATTTATTAAGTGTTTTTCTCAGTTTTTCTTAAAGAGATGTTAAACAGACACATCTTGTGTTATTAATTATTAGTTAAATTAGTTAAATGTTAGTTGTAAATCAAATTGGATTTTGAATTCTCTGATTTAAGATGCTCCACGAGGATTGTATTAGTGTTTATCGAGCTGATGCAAGTGTTACACAGAGATAGTGTCAGGTAAGGTCCAGTAATAAAAATGTTATCTAAAATGTATCAGTCTGCAGTAATCTGCTAAGCTACAATCTACAGACCTGGACTTCTGGTTCAGCTGCGGCTTAGCCTCATAAATCTCTTGTCATACATATCTGAAGGCATCACAGAGGAGCATCATGGGGCATATGTTTTTGTTTTGTTTTTGTTTGGCCTCTCTCAACCCTCAAAGGGGATAACGAAGAAGTGATCAAATGATCATTTTCTTGGATTGTCACTCTCAGTAGGCAACGAGAGCCAAACTCTTGTACATACTGTAGTAGGTATGTACTAGACTAGAATTATTTTAAATGCTTTAAAAAATATATATATCTACATATTGAGTCAGCTGCAACACCTAAACACCACATGTTGCAATTAAGAGTGTGTGAAAACTAGTTAGCAAGCAGAGAAGTTGAAACAGTTAGCTATTATGAATAAACAGTCAAAATCGTTAGCTAAAAGTAATGGACAAATGGTGACTAGGTAAATGTAATGGATAAACAAAGTACACAAACCTGCCCAAACTGACCCAAACATTTAAAGTTAAATTGCATGAAACACTGTGGTGTTTGCATATCAGACAAAAAAGGTCGAGAACCACTGTCCTATTACAATCAGGAGAGACTTAGCTAAGAGTGATCAAATAAATGTATTAACATAGTGCACAATAAAACTAGATATGTGGAGAGTCTTTGATGGACTCTATACACTGGTGGTGAAGGGTTGAAGAGAAAGGCTGAAGATCTGGATGGATGTGATGCGGAGTGGATGCTCGGTGGAAGGAGCTGTGGGAGCCGGATGTGATGAGAACTGGAGGTGAACGGGGTGGAGGAGGTGTCATATGAGGGAGAGAGAACATGTGAATGAATGAGAGCATAGATAGTCTTCCTGATTGAACTTCCACTAAGCTTCATAACTGTGGATATATTCTATCAGACAGTCTTTGTTTGTGCTATGGAGTCTGACATGTTTCAGAATAATGCTGAATGTTTTCAGATTATTATTCGAAGTGTAGAGTAAGATCCTTTTTGTTTAACCAGAAACAGAAAGTCTCACTCAAGGAAAAGTCTCGCTCTGAAATCTCGCGAGAGGTTGAGTAACAGTCTGAGCCTGTCAGTGGCAAAAACAAGCACTTTTAGTGGACAGACTTTTCAATGGCACAATTGCCCCAAAGGATTACGTTGCATCCATTGCAGCCCGTTCACAGATATTAGTCATTTAGACCGTAAAATATGTTAAAATAGGGCCCAGGTTTAAAAATACCAGAATTTCCCTTTAAATGAGTGGAAGTTTTACAGTGAGGATGAAAATCTGTGTCAGATATATCCAGATTTATCAGCTGACTCTAGAATACATCTCATATGCGTCACACTATGTCTTCTCTTTATGTGGGAAACTGCAACGTTAATCATAAATAATACACCTCTGTGCTGACAAGAAGACTGTGGTTTTTGTTTGATACCTCGAGTTGAGAACAGACTTGTCCGAATTGTTTGATGTACACAAATCAGCCAAGGGTTTGCCATGAAGCACTCAATAACTAGCTGTTCCTTTAATGTAACGTAGCCTAGGATGCATTTGCACTTACATTAAACTACATGCCTGTGAATATTCCGTGTGTAATTGGATCCAAATGTGTTCTCAGTGTGTTAAGGGTGCATTCACACCTGTATTTACCCTATACACACTTGGGTGCCAAGTGTGAACAAGGCCATGGTATATCAATACCGTGTGTGAGAACAGTCAAATATAAAACTTCAAAGAAGCTACACAAAGCAACAATAAAAGCTTTTTACAATCAGTACAGTTCAGGTTATAAGGGACTTTGAAGACTAACACCGATGCCAGTATGTCTGGGTGTAAACTGCTGATAGCTGAAATTTTATGCCAGTACAGCATTTTGTTCAACCTTAAAAAAAGGAAAACTGCAGTTTATTACAACTTGGGTGTAGCCCTGGTCATCAGTTCTATTGGTTATGATAACACTGAATTCACCAAAGTAATTGCTGATATCTTGGAACAGAGTGACATCAAATACATCACACAGCAAGAAACACTCAGATGATTTTTAACGGTATTGTCATGTTCCTAGATCTCATGTACTTTTTTTACACCATAAATGACAGAACTCATGTCCAGAGCTATTAAACCCAGGTTGTAATAAATCCTAGTTTTCCTTTCAGTTTTGTCTTGCTCATTCCAAAAGTCAATTTGATTTTGCTCAAGTCGCTTTTTAAAAAAAGTAAGGTGCAAAGATCATGGGTTCTCGAAGGCTTACACAGACAATTCTAAGACATTTTTCCCGGCCTAATTGTAATTGCATGTGGAGGTGTGTACTGTATGTTTGTTCTTTTTGCACTTATGTTCTTTATGTTTGCACTGATGTTGTATGTGGTGTACTGTCACAGCCGTTGTACTGTGATTCATTCATTCAAATACAGTGTAGTTTTAATCAATTTTAAAGCTGCATTAATCCAGTTTTTTTCTTCTTTTTTTTTGGCCATTTGGGGGCAGAATTCCACAACAAGCTAAGAAATTACACACATTTTACATGGCCTTGTAAAGTTGATATAGCTAGCCCACTTGCCTATTTACACATCTGACAGACATGGAGCTACATTAGCATTTATTTGGAGTCACCACCTGACATATTTTTAGTGCTGTTTTGGTTTCCACCAACTCCTGAGAAAAAACTTGTAAACTATTCTAACTCAAACTTTCCCAAAGGCTTTTGTAGAAGAGGTAACAAGTTGGAAGCTTAGTGGTGGTGACGTAGAAGTCATGTGACCGTGGTGTAGTTCGTTTATAGCCTAACGTTAGCTTTATACTTCTGCTGATTGTATTTACGCTTCAAAAAGCATAAAGTGGTTTAATTTGTGAAGATTATCTTGCTGAACAAAACGTATCATAAACTTGTTTGCCACAGAATTTATTTTCTGCAATAATCCAAAATCCAATGGAAAAATCTCATTGGCTTTTTGTCGAGGGAACCAGGGTGATGCTAACTTCCTAGTTGGCCTCCAAAAATACGTCATCCCTGCAGCACTCTATTCTCCATGGCTTTGTCATTACAAGTGACCCCCTTCATATTACACATAGTCATTTGACCCATTGTTCATATAAATAATAAATAATAAAATTTTTATTAACACACTGAGAAAAACAATAGTGTTTGTTGATTATGTCAGTAATATTTTCCTGTTTATAAAACTTGAGTATCATAATATGGGGAACAATTAAAATATCTAAAGCATACATCAGAATCTGGAGTTTCTTTAAATATACCCCTCCATTGGAAAGTTAATGTGCTTTATATATTATCATAAGATCAAACATTAGGTTGCAGACTTCCAAGCCAACACACTGCTTTGTTCTCTGAACGTGAAGGTTAGAGTTTGTGGGGTGCAATGAAAACATCAAACTCTCCCTTGCTCCCCCTTATAATGGAACTATTAGACCTGCTAACAGAAATATTGCAGAACAAACCCACAATGAATTAGATTTTTTTTTTTATTGCCTTCCAGACGAGATAAAATTGTATTGAAAAGAAAGCGATGCCATTTGCTGTTCATTGCCAAACAAGGAGAAATGAGCGGTGACAGATGCTCACAGAGGAGTATCATTTCAGAAACTCATTAAAATGAATGAGGAACACTAGATGGGGTCAAATGTTTTTATCTGTTGCCAATGGGAATTTCAAATTGATTGAGCATGCTCAGAGAACGGGGGGTTCAAATGAAAATTATTGGCATTTTGTGTCTTTGACAGACACCTCACTGCTGGCTTTGCTGACACTAGAAATTTCATTTTCATTCACAGATATTAAGCCCTTTGTTACTTATTTTTAAAATGAAATCAAAAGGGCAGAATTCAGTCATTGTCCACAGAAAGACAATGATTTATAGAAGTTGTTCTAAGACAAATGATGGTGATTAATAAAAAATAGGCTCTGCATTTTTTTCCTTTGTCCATACTTGTCAGGTTCTACATTTTCCATCATTGTTGACCTCTGTTAGACCACACAGCTTCTACAACTCGTGTCCTCGTAAGATTTATAGCTGCTCTCAATAACTCCAATTAGATATGACTAATGCTCAGTGATCCTGAATGAAAAACTCCTAAGGTAATTATTCATCTCTCCATTAGACCACCTATACTGTGAATATAAAGTCCCTGCTGTCAATCACACTGCATGGTGTGGTTTGTGTCCATGGCATTCACCATTAATGTGCATATTATCCTTTTCAGATTTACTCTGAAGCTGTATATAGCTAAATCAACATGCTATAAGTCTATACAATACTTTAACATAGAAATCATACCTGAAAAAGATAGGTGTGATAAGGGGTGTTGATCCAGCCATTTACATTGCAAATGAATATGAATATAGTCTAAATATAGTATGGTTACTTTTTTTTCTTTCAAATTTAGGTTACTGGGATACAGGAAACTGTCTTGTCTTTAGCTGTAGTCACTTGGGATTTGTATTCTCAACATCAAAGCACTGCAAGTTGAAGCTACAGAAGAATAAGCACAGTTTTCTTAAACACACACTTTGGCTTTATTATCCAGCTAACTAGCCAACAGGCAAAAGTAGCCACTAATGTTATATTCCAAAAGATATGTTAAAGAATAGGTTAGAGTAAAACATTGATGAAGGGCCAAACCAAAGCAAAAGCAAAAAAAAAAAAATTATGTTCAAAACATTTCATTGTATTGGTGGATTTCTACTCAAAATGCACTCATGAATCATTAGCAATCAAACAAGTTAATAATTTTGGTTAGGCAGTTTGGTTAGGTTTAGGCACCAAAACTACTTGGTTAGGTGTCAATTCAATTCAGTTTTATTTATATAGCGCCATATCATAACAAAGTTATCTCAGGGCACTTTTTCGAATAGAGCAAGTCTAGACCAACTCTTTAGGACTCTGTCAGGATCCGTCAAGTCAAGTAGTTTGTGTCATGTTATTTCCTGTTTTATTTTGGTAGTCCCTTGTGTCATTCCCCATGTCCTGTCAAGTTTCCCGCCGGTGTGATTGCCCTAATGTGTTTCACCTGTGTCTTGTTGTCTCCTCCCCCTCAGTGTATATAAGGTGTGTTCCCCTCTCTTCTGTGCCAGATTGTCTCAACCTCGTGTGAGCCTTCCAGCGTCTTTCCTTCGTGCATTTTCCTTGTGTTTTTGGATACCTCTGCCTGATTGGACTGACTTCCCGTGTACGCGTCTGCATTGTGGGTCCTCCGTTTTGTGAGCCTGACATTAGGTTTAGGAAAAGATCATGGTTTGGGTTAAAATAAGTCAGTGTTGAACTATAGTATGTACTTTTAGTGCCTAAACTTTACCAAATTGTGACCGTTTCACAACGTTAAGCATGTGTTCTGGCAGAAAGCCCTGAAGGCAAACTTCTCCCATGTGCGTATAGACAGAAGCAATGATTACAGCAACCTTTAAACTCTTTAAACATACAGTATATATGGGATGTAAGTAATTTTATTCAGACAGACTTGAAAAAATCCAAAACCTCTCCTTTAATATCTGTGTGTTTAAGCCTGTCAAGTCAAAAACAATACAGAAACGAAACATGAGAACACATACAGTATACTGTACATTAGGGAATACAAATTGCACTTTGAACCTCCAACATGGGCACCAAATTTAATTCAATGTTGTTTATTGCTGTAATGGTAACAGATCAACAGTCTAACAAAACAATTTATAAAAGAATGCATATCATTATTCTCGACCATGCCTATTCAGCATATGCATTTATACAGTACATACAATTCCTTAACATTGACATTTGGGTATATTTATGCTCGCAAAAAAGAAGACTGTTAGGTCAATCTAAAGAGCTGTAGTTTCAGATGTTTTATGGTTCTACGACAACTGGATTACCTTGAGAGATCAGATTGTGTGAACAATGAAACTCAAAGTCAAAAGCCTCGCAATGAAAAGACGACCTCCAGCAAAGTCCATCAAAACACAGAAAAACAAGCGTCATTGTCATGGAGATGGTGTAAGACTGGGGAATTAAGTCAAACTTTTGAAATGATAAATCCATGTGGGCTTCTTTTTCTCTGTTCAATCTTTCAGCAGGTAATATGCACCAGCTTCCCATCGGCTTGGTCAAAGTTGCTTGATACACTCGCCTCAGCAGCTCTGCTGTAATTCAGACGTGTGATTCATGTATGATGACTGCATAGTCTGACTCACACACAGCAGACATGTCCAACCGCCAACCACAGCTCATTTCAAAATCATTCATGCTCCTTCCAACCATGCAGAGAGACACTGAAACTTCTCTCTGTAAAGACAGGTCGACTTTGCCTAAAAATACATTTGCACGTCATGAACTTGAAATGTGTATGACATGTTTCTCCCTGAAGTTAAACCAATAGAATTTATGTCTTCCAGCTTTTCCAGGTTTTGTTACCTCCAACAAGGCTACACAATGCTCTAAATTTTGTATTTTAACAATAGAAAGTGTTTAAATTTAATTAGCATCTGGATCTGCATCAAAATACAGTGATACACAATGATCCTGTTTGTCTATTGGCCATAATTTGAGAAAACATACATCCTGTCTGGTAATACATTAGGACTTTGTCCAAGAATTTATTAACTTTGAAGGGAGTCAGCATTACTACTGAGCTATGGCCATTTAAATGTATCATGCTGCTGTAGTGTAGAGCAGCCCATAGATGAAATAACAGAATAGGCTATGCTGGAGGTGTTCAGTATGTGAACAGACATTTTTAACGCTGAATCCTCAAACTGAACCAGGTGTACTGAATCATTAGTGTCACTGACTGAATGTTGGTTTCTGCGATGGAGATCCACTTGTGATATACAGTGTATCATTTCTGCTTAAGTTTAATGAAAACCATAAGTGCTACAAAAACAATCATGTGGCAGCAACACTTTTGCAGATACATGGTTGCTGAGCCGTTATCTTATTGGCCTATGTATCTATAGGCCTGTACAAGAACCAAACGGTACTTATATGGGCCTAGTGTTGTCCTGAATTGTCTGAGGGCATTTTCACACCTAACCCGTTTGGTTCAGTTAAAACGAACACCTGGTGTGTTTGCCCAATTAGTGTGGTTCTTTTGGGCAGGTGCGAACACAGTAATCGCACTCAGGTGTGCACCAAACAGTAGTAGGGCGTTTTCACACCTATTGTTCCAACTATAGGTGTGAAAACACCCCTAGAACCTGAACTGAAGACAGTCAGCAAGCAATTACTTACTGATGTGTGTTATTCAATGACTTATGTTAAAAAAAAAAAACCTACAGTGTAACCGACTATGACCTGAATGAAATTATTCTGAAAATGGTATACAAAAAACATGGAGCAGAGTCCAGGCAGAGAACTGATGTTGCATTTGAATTAGCTGATTAGCATTGTAATGGAGGTCCTCTTTCATTGCTGGTGTTGGTGGCACAATGTGTATAGTTTTGGGTAAAATTAATAAATGCACAACACACCTGGATGATTGGGGCTTTTATTGAAATTGTGATGCGTGTTGTAGATAGTGTAGTTGCCTCACAGCTGGACATGATTGAAGGCCGGCCCTGGGAAAACAAGAATACATTTAGTGTGGCTAGTTGTATACCTTAGCATTAATCTGCTTATGGGGTAGTGCATTGGCCAAAGCCATGGATTAAATTTACTGTTCAGCGTTTAAGTGTGCAGTGGTATAATGTGCATTGTTGTGTTCAGGTCACTCACCTCTGTTGTGTCTCCTCTTCAGGGTTTTCGGGTAAAAGAGTCCCCAGGCTATCTGAGTGCCAATTTGAAGGTTCCGGGAGATACCACGTGGTAATTAGTGTAGGGGTGTGGAAGAACTTCAATCTGCTGTTTCAGTTTCTGTGGTGGTATTGTAATGAGGAATATGCAGGAAGATGATATACACTATCTGAGAGTAGTGTGGTGTACATGTGTTTTAATGTAGTGTGTGTGTTTTTGTATTTTTGATGTCCAGGGAGGGATTGGGGTCCCTATACTGTGGTAGTGGTCGAGGGCGTAGCCAGCGGCAGGCTATATAAGGCTGCCACTTTCCATCAAGCGTGCTGCTGGTAGGACCATATGCATCCTGTAGTCCACAGTATTTTTTATGTGAAGATGTCTGTTTGTTGATGTATTTATTGTGGGTGAAATAAACACCTGGTTGGTATGCACCGCACCTCGGCCTTAAGTCCAGCCGCTATACGGCCATCCTAACAAGCATCAGCTGGTTCATTCATGCTCCGCAATCACTGGCTCATTCTTCAGCTGCTCGGCTACCAGCTGACTATCAACGACATGTGCTCCCGCAGCTCCCACCACCACCCCAACCTCCTCCTTATGTGCTACATTTTTTGGTATTGTTCATTTGACTACAATCTAATGTTCATGTATGTGTTTGTTAATTAGCTTTTCCAGCAGAGTCCTTGTAAAGTATATCTTTCCGAGTTACAGACCCTTTTAGTGTCCAATGTAATGATTACGTCACAGCATTAGCTGGAGGCAAACAGGAATCACCTCAGAGTAGTAGCTGCATAACCTACTGAAAATGTCATCTTGCTGTGTTGTTGGGTGCCAGAATCCAAGGAGTCAGACAATAATGATTTACTATTGAGTGGCTGGTGAATTTGAACATTTATCATCCATCCATTGAGTGAGCGTGTACGGGTCGGCCAATCTGGTTACATTTGTTAATGTTAACTTTTTCAGGTAAAGTCCAAGAGAGTGAGTGACCATACATATTCAGAGAAACTCATATTTTCTTCAGCCATTGTTATAAAACAAGCCAACAAAGCTTGCTAGTTAGTGTTCTGCCTCCACCTAAGCTCCACGTAACGTCTTGGTAGAGATTAAACAGGTTGAACCATGGCCTGCAGCATCCACAACATCTGCTTTAGTCATATTATTTCTGTCAGCCAATGACTTAACTCTTTAAGTTTTGTGCTATTAAGCATACATACAAGTAAGCATCACTTCTTGCTTAATTGTTGATGTCACACTTGGAGTAAGCTCTTCAGATTTTTCATGTATTACTAGAGAAGGCCTGAGACGATCCTCCCCTCTGTTAAAACCCCATGTCAAAGTTTCCCTGCCCACCTAATGTCTGTCTCTGTGTCAGATGGTTTTCTCATTTACTGCGCCCACCTGCCAGAAAGTGCAAAAAGAAGACTTCACCCATCAAGCCAGAGCGGAAAGCCCAATGAAGGAGTACTGAGGCCCCGGGGAGGCCGTCATCCTCAGGTTACCAAGATGAACATAACTCTCAGTTTGGACACAGAGAGGCTGATTAAAGCCAGACATAGAGGAAGCCAGGGAGGGGTGAAGAGCGAGACAGAGACTGGAGAACTGACAGGAGAAGAAAAAGACTCTGTTGAACTGAAGACAAACTTTCAAACAATAAAAGTAGTAGCAATTAATAAAATGTGTAACATTCTGTTAGTCACATGCTATTTAAGTAAATAAACAAAACAAACCAACATGCTTCCTCCCGTTACAGTCTGTACACAGTTACAGAAAATTGGCACCTGGAGACATTTGTCTCAAAATATATACTTTGACAAATTCTTTTTGATAAAGACAGATTAGAAAAAAAATCTAAAGACCTGAAGAACGCTTAAAGGAGAGTCAATATTGGACTTTAATTTGTCAAGTGGACATAAACTCAAATGAATGCTAATTTTGCTCTTTAAATAGGCAACACATTCGCGATAACAGCCTTATAAGGTAATATGTCTATGTCTGCTGCAGATGGCAAAAATGTCAATTAATGCAGATTAATAACCACATTTAATATACAGTGTATATACAATATATAACTATAACTATAACTATATATATATATATATATATATATATATATATATATATATTTGTTTGATGATCTGAAACATTTAAGTGTGACAAATATAAAGAAATCAGGAAGGGGGCAAATACTTTTTCACAGCACTATATATATATATATATATATATATATATATATATATATATATATATATAGGCCATATCATCATTAAATTTTCAAATATAGGGTCATTTACCTAAAAATCAACAATCACTGCCCAATGATACCTGTTACTGTGTGAAAAATAACAGACTCATAGAGGCCACTTCTGACGACCATCCCTCAGCACTTAGTTCATGTATTAGAAAACAGCCTACAGGGACAGATGACAGATTTTCAGCTTCAGAAAGGTATAGAAATTGTTGGACACAGCCCCCCAGTTCTGAAACAGAAAGGTGTGGGTGAGGGGATTTCCAAGGCTATTCGACCATCTGACAAGCAGTTCCGATGAGGTATACTGACGCCTTTAGACTGCCCTTTAGAATGAACTGAAAGACTGACTGAGAGAGAAGGAGCTACATAGAAATTGAATCAAGTTATTGAATGTTAGGGAGACTGTGTTCTATGAATGATTTAACCAGTAATGCAGTCTTTTCAATGGACAAACAGAGCAAGCCAGCATCATATCTGGCCAGCATGATGCCAGCAGAACAGAAACTTGCTGATCCACTATTTGTCATTTCTTCTTTTTCTGTAGCCTTAGTTCCCATTCTGAGCTGGTAATCCTCAGCCTTCATCTCTGGAGACCAGACGTTGTATGACTCATGTCTCACCTGTCCTCACTATTCATCAAACGTGTGATTGTAACTAATGAGTGACCTCACCGTTCCAAATTGGGAGAGGATGTAGAGGAGTTACTTGTACCTTAGAGAACTTAGTGTTTCTCCATTGTGTGATAAATGACAGGAGTTGTGTTTAACATCTGGCAGGAGGACTAGCAACTGGGGGATACCTAGAGGAACAGGGTCAAGTAGTAGCTGCAAATTATTGTGTTCACCGCCAGATGGTTGGGCTTTACTTTGGCTCAGACAGTGGTAGGTAAGTTTTCAATGAGGGAAAAGTGCACCAAAGTGACTTTCCTGTTATTAGATACATGTCTGGCCCTTACACTATGTCACAAATGGGGTAAAATCCCTTGGCATGACTTGGCTGAATAAAACATCAATCAAACTACTGTAATAGAGTATGTTGATACTGTTTTCTCCATGCCTGACTCTGGAATCTGATAAATATTTCTTTCTTTCTTCTCAGCCATGATGCTGTAATATCTGTTTGGCTAAACTATGTGATACAGCTTCATCTGATCTCTATACATATTGAATGTGGGAGTCATCTAGTGTCATACAGTAAATAGTTTAAGAAGAAGTGGCAAAGGTCTTAATATGGAAGTCAGTGCAGAAGTGCCTGAAGCGGCACGCAGTTCCTCTAATTGCCATTCGATGCTGGCTCCACGAAAACTCTTACAATACTAATGTGACCATGAAAACATTACATTTCCTGAATAAAATGCTAATTGAAGAAGTTAAAGCAATAGTTTGACATTTTGGAAAATATGCTAATTCACTTTCTTGCCAAGAGTTAGATGAGAGAATACTCTCATGTCTGTATGCTACGTTAATGAGGCTAGAGCAAGCAGCTAGCTTAGCTTACCATAAAGACTGGAAGCAGGGGGAAACAGCTGGTCGACACATTGCGTTTTTACAGGGGGTTCTGTGCCGGACTATTCCTTTACTAGACGTAGTCACTTCCTGGAGTCGCATCATCACCATGAAGCTGCCAGGCAGCAGGGAAGACTACAGGAAAGTCACTGCGCCCGGAAGGAAACACTTCCAGCATGTAACCCCCACGTAAAACCACAACTTGTCAGTTTCACGTTTCTGTTTGGGTAACGTCTCAATTAGTGAATTTTAGAGGTGCTGGTAGAGCCAGGCTAGCTGTTTCCCTCTGCTTCCAGTCTTTATGATAAGCTAAGCTAATCACCTGCTTGTGCTAGCTTCATGCATTTGTTAAATCTAGGCTGGACTATTGCAACTCTCTATTATCAGGCTGCCCCAATAAGACCCTTAAGACTCTCCAGCTGATCCAGAATGCTGCGGCACGTTTACTGACAAGAACCAGAAAAAGAGAACATATTTCTCCAATATTAGCTTCTCTACACTGGCTCCCTGTAAAATCCAGAATAGAATTTAAAATCCTTCTCCTCACCTTCAAAGCCCTAAATGGTCAGGCACCATCATATCTTAAAGAGCTCATAGTACCCTATTACCCCACTAGAGCACTGCGCTCCCAGAATACAGGGTTCCTTGTGGTTCCTAGAGTCTCTAAAAGTAGAATGGGAGCCAGAGCCTTCAGCTATCAAGCTCCTCTCCTGTGGAACCAGATCCCAGTTTGTGTACGGGAGGCGGACAACCTCCTCACATTTAAGAGTAGGCTTAAGACTTTCCACTTTGATAAAGCTTATAGTAGGGCTGACTCAGGCGACCCCTGAGCCCCCCCCCCCCCTTAGTTATGCTGCTATAGGCCTAGACTGCCGGGGGACTTCCTATGATGCACTGGGCTCCTTTCTCCTCCTCTTCCTCTCCATCTGTACGCCCTCATATCCCATCAATGCTTGTTATTAATTCAACTTCTTCCCGTAGTTGTGTGCTTTCTCTCCTCTCTCTCTCTCTCTCTCTCTCTCTCTCTCCCCTTCTGTTGCTTTCTGCAGGTATTTCTGCCTCCGGAGCTGTTGAGTCTGGATCTGTGGTTGCGGCCACCTGCTGCCCCCGTGCTCCTGCTCTGCACCCGCTGCTGCTATTACTATTGTTGCTCTTATTATTAGTATTGCTATTATAATATTGCTCTTAGTATTATTTCTGTTGGTGTTATCATCAATACCATTACCACAACTATTGCTTTACATCTCTATGTGGAACTGTATTGTGCTGCTGTATGTTCTCTTTCCCCTGCTCTTTGGAAATTTGAGTTTCCATTCTCTAGAAAAAGATGGCAAACTCCAAAATAAATGTCTCTCCATAGATCCTTTCTGTCTTAAACAGTATTTCAGACCACCTATGAGTGCTGCTAGTCATTAGAGGAAACCATCTCACGGATCCCCCACCTCACAGTGCATTTATGTAACAACAAAGTCAGCAAAAGACACAATGTCTTTTTGTCTTTGCTCCCTGTTAGGTTTTTCCCCTGGTCTTAGCCTTTTTATATAATATTCTTTAGGAGACTAAGATGATATCCACATTTGCAGATACTGTATCCCTGCACTCAAAATGTCTGATTCTTGAAAGTCATCTAATCCTTCAGATTTGTGAATTTCAAAGCTTTGTCGTTCAACTAAGCTTTCGTTTAGTATTCTGATACACTGGTGAAGGGATGGATTAGCGTAACCCGATTACCGACTTGTCCTGCATCTGTGAGAGAGATTTTTTATAATGTACATAAGACAACGTTTCCAATTAGTATGCCTTGCATTCCCCAGAGGTTATTATGCTGTTATTAACACCAAAGCAAAGGTTAAAGCTCTCTTCTGTGATTATACTCTCACCAAAACATGGCTTAACTAAAATAATGATCACATTGTATGTTGAGGCAAGCAACCCTTAATTTAAACAATGTAAGGGCTGGTGTTACTGTGACAAAAAATATTTGTTGACTTTATTGTTTCCAGCATCAGTGGATAAAAATGAATAATAATGTGAAGAAACAAATGGACAAAAAAACTAAATACTGTTTTAATGCAAAGTCCTATTCAACAACCCACGTACCACTGCAGAATCCCACATTGCATGCTCCTGATTGGTGAAACTGCCCAACGCTATCTCTTCAGAAGCTGATTTAGCTACTTGTTGCGCAAATAAGTAGCATCTTGCATTTCAGTAACGTTATGTATCTGCCAGAGATGTTAGCCAACATTACCAATTCTTAAAAGGAAAGAGTAACATTCATCCACAATCTCAGTGAAAATTGGACAAGAAGCTGCAACAAAACAATTGGGACAAACCACAAAAACAGGCAGGCCAGCACGCCCACATTTGTAAAAACGTAAGCACACCATTATCAAGGGCTGTGGATGTGAACGTAAGGTTAAATTTACTTTCAACTGACTTCAGTCTTTTGTATTAGTAGGCTACTATTAGGATACTATGTCAGCTTATTTGTCTGCTTGCCAAGAGTTAGTTGAGAAGATCGATACCACTATTATGTCTGTGTGTGAAGTACGGCGCTAGAACCAGGACATGATTGGCTTACCTTAGTATAAAGATTGGAAAAAGACTATACACCTACCAAGATTTCTAAAGAAGTAGAGAGTCACGTAGTAGAAGTATTTCTTGGTTAACAGCGACCTGGTGAAGTGACTATTTTTGAACTTTGGACAGAGCCAAGCTAGCCGTTTCCCCCTGCTTTTAGTCTTCATGCTAACTAGGCAATTCAGGCTCCTGGCTCAGACACGCAAGATCAATCTTTTTATCTTGTTCTCTGCAAGAAAGTGAAACATTAGTTCCTTTAATGTTATCAGACGTTTTAGCTGCTCATCTAAAAATAAACTCAGGAAATATGTGTTAGCGAACAATACCAATAGGCTGTTTTTTCACGAAAGACATTTTGAGGTGTAAATAATAAATTAATGGCTGAATTCCATTTAGCTGCTTCAGTTCCATGGTCCTGGTGTCAACCCTCAAATACAAAATATCAATATGCTGTGGAGCTTTTGGTAGCTGCAGTATATGCTTGTCATGCTGAAATTCTTTATGAGGTTTCTGTGGAAAATCTATTATAGCACAAGTTCAGCATGTAAAGAGAGCACCATACACAGAATTGTTACAATGATCAGAAGGGATGGAGCAAAGGAAGGAAGTGCTTTGTACTGTTTGCTAATAAGATCTGCTACCTCCCTCCTCACTTAAATCCAGAGTCAAAAAAAATACACCACAGAAGCAGTGAAACACGTAAGCCATGTGGAGAATCAATTGGCATGTCTCTCTGTGTGTTCAGTTAACACAAGCCATGGCGATGAGTAGTTGGAGACTCATTTATCAAGGAAGCATGACTGAAAGTATCTAAACGTAGTTCTCATTGCTCATTAAGCTGCACTGTTTATCTTGTGGGACTGAAGAAGACGATGGTCGATACTCTCATCTTGCTCTGACGGCTTAGGAAGTCGACACAACTTCCTGGAATGGCTGAAAGAAAAAGACAGTTACTATGGGAACGAGTGTGTAGATGGTTTACGAATGGAGTTGAAGTAGTTCAAACTGGGAAAAAAGGATATTTAAATACAGCACAAAAGATTTGCAATTTCCTTTGGGCTCTGACCTGTTAGACAGCTGAAAATTCTCCCAAAGAAAATTGCTGACTAAAATATGAGCCTTTAAAGTATCTCTGGTGCGTACTCAGCAGGGACCCTCAAGAGAATTTTCATTAGAGGCGTGAGTCTTGTGTGGGTTCACAGCGGTGGCATCAGGAAAATGGGGGGCCGGCCCACTTTTTGGCATTTCTTTCTAATCATCTATTGAACTTGCCCCGGGTAATGACCTAATTCTCATTGAGCTTCCCAGTGTGCCACTGTGCCTCCATCTCTAGCCGCTGCCTCCTGTTTCCCTTCACTCATCGCTGCATTCATTGACTTCCAAAAGATGCAAAGGGACAGACATGGAGGCAAGCAGGAGGAACCATCAGCTTGATAATGGCAGCATGAGAAGACTCACGTGAGAGAGGAGTCAGTGTAGTTGGTCACGCCTGGCTTCATCATCATAGGTCTGCCCAGCTGTAAGGGATGTGTTGTGAAAATCAAGTCCAGCGGGGGCAGGAAGCACGACCTTCTTCCACTGTAAGTTAAAGGACATTGTGTGATTGAGTGGGCTCTATCTCTGTTAGTACCACTTACACACACTCACACATTGTCATCATATCTAACACCAGCCTGTCATGAGATGTAATATGAAGTGATTTACTGAGGAAAAAATCTCCATACAAGTGAAGTGTGCGAGCGCCACTCTTTGTTTGAAAGCCTCATCATTCCACAGTCATATGACAATGTTCATGATGAAGCACCCCGTTATTCCTGCACTGAAGACTGGATGGGTAATCAAGAAATATATTGTCCAGGCTGCAGGCGACCCCCTGCCTATCCCACTGCCTGTCATTTGGACTAATCCCCTGTCATCGTTGGGAAAGTGTAATGGACGGCAATCATCTGAAGCATTCCACAAAGTCATTTTCTCAGTGATGAGAAAGATCTTCAAAGAGAAGAAAAACTCTGACACCTCAAATCCCCTTACTTTCTTACCATTAATAATATTATGTTCCTTTTACTGTAGTTTAGAGGTTTTTTTAGGGGGGGAAGGGGAGACACATTATCAAATGCTGCTGACAATGTGTGCATCACATTGATAAAGAATGTATGTAAAATGGCAGCGCTGGTGTATAAAGGGAGACAGATCATCATAATCCTCTGATAGCTGGGATCCCATTAGCTACGGGTCCATGATTTACAATAAGAAGGGTCAGATTATTGCTGCGATCCAGCATCATAAGCTGTTGACACCACTCTGCTGCACTACCTACACCAGTGTGGAAATCTCTGTTAGTTTCTGTTACACTCACCTAAGCTGTGAAGAAAAAGAGCCATACGTTCTGATCAACAAGCACACGATAACTGTCAGCTTTTGTTATGTACAGTATTGGCAAGGACAGAGCCTCACAGCTGGCTGATAAAAGCGCCAACAACAATGAATGCAACTTCAGTTATATATAGTACATGTCGGTCGTGCATGAAGCACCACTGTATATCATCTCATTAGAGCAGTCCTTGAGAAACTACTGTTTAGCATACTAAACTGGAGGTTGTGGTAATACTGGTATACTTTTATTGTGAAGAGGTGTCAAATTCACATTATCCTCTCCATGTTTTGAAAGTTCACGTGTGACGATTGTACATGGGTTGGTTTGTCTAGCAACAGCACCTGAGTACAATGCTGTGCAGAAGCGCTCTCGCTCACATTTCAGAGTCTCTCATTAGCACATGAACGTACCATACGTCAATGATAGACTTTTCAAATGATCTGCCATTGATGGGAAGTAACTACAAACTGTACATTAACTCAAGTACTGGGTACTTACGTATAGTTTAGAGTACTAGTGCTTTACTTGAGTATTTCCATTTTATGCTACTTTATACTTCTATTTCACTATATTTCAGAAGAAAATGTTGTACTTTTGACTCCACTATATTTATTTGAGAGTTTAGTTACTCGTCACTTTGCAGATTGATTTAATGTTTACCATGTTCACCATCTTAGGTTACCATGTTAGCATGCTAACATATATATAACACAAAGTACAAATGTGGCTGATCCCTTTGGGATTAATAAGGCACACTATCTACTATATATCTATCTAAACCAAAATATTAGACAAATTGGAATTTTGATGTGATGATGGAGCTATAGCAAAAGTCTGTGTATCATCAAAAACATTATTTGGTTTAAACCTCTGGGGACCATGAATGTTTCAAAATTTCATGGCAATCCATCTATTAGTTGTCCAGATATGTATAAATGTGTTTGAGTCAAGACAAAAGCAAAGATAACATGACTGTAGTTTCATATACTACACCAGTGTTTTACAAATATCACATTCAAAATTGGGAACATCTCCACAGTACAGAGCAACCTAAAGCAAATCCATAAAGTGGTGCAGAATATCAAATGATGACAGATACAACCATTTATACATCTTTGCTTTAAATGATTCATTTAAGTCCTTGTGGAAATAAGTCATTTCCACATGAATACTATACCAGAACCCCTGTTTGTAACTCATTAATCACAAATGTAGACTGCACAGCTGGACAATTACATCTCCGAAATTACATTTCTAATTGTATCATTGCACACACTGCCATCTGTGCATTGCAGCATGTTGCCAATTCAATACCCGCAGGTACAAAGTGTAAAAACATCTGTTCCATGTGGATTTACAATTGCCTTACAATCAGAATGCTGAGAAGAGGTCTTACATAACAGCAGCGACTCCCTTGATGGCTGTCCCGCACTTTTGCTTCTTCCGCAGCGCAGGCATACATGGAGGACTGAATGTACGGTAGCAGGAACTGGCGTCTGGAGGTGAGGCAGGGGAAATGATACAGCGTTCTGTTCTCTCTGCCGGGATAATAACTGGACCAGACCTTTGGCAGGACACAAGCCAACAACTTCCCACTAGGCCAGGACGAAAGCCAGAGGGTTGGAAGCTGAGGTGCACTGGTAGACATAGAGCAAGATGAGTACTGGTAGTTCACAGATAAGTAAAGCAAATATAAAAATTTCCCCGCTGTGGGACAATAAAGGCTTATCTTATCTTATCTTATAAGGCAGCGACTGGTACCAAAAACAAGGACAGTAGTATGTTAGAAAACTGAAAATGAGACCCAAAGTAGCATGAGGTGATAAAGCCAATTTTCACAAAAATGATTAGTGGACCCCATTGACCTCAACGTTCCTTCCACTCTCTGTGCTTTGTAGATGTATACAGTCACCTTCAAGGGTATATCAGGTACAGGTATCAGATACCAACAAGTGCTCCTATTCTGTCCGGTTTTAGGTTTCTGCCAAATAAGTTTGTGGTAATATGATTAAACTAAGTTGCCCTTTACTCAAAAGTGTGTTTTGCTTATTCTTACCTCACTGTGATGTTTGAGCTTCACTGTGCAGAATGATGTATGTGCTTACACATCACAGCTAGTTTAGAAGCTAATCGGGATTCAATATACAACTTTTTATGTCCCAGATTCAGGAAGATCTATATTATTGTTGATTTTGAACTCTCTAAGCAAAACTTTTGGGCACTTAATGAAATGAGCTAAATGCTAACGTCAGCATGCTAACATGTTCACAGTTAGCATGCTTGCATGATGAAGTTTATTGGGTATAATGTTAACCATGTTCATCATCTTAGTTTAGTGTGTTAGCATGCTAACAATTGCTGATTAGCATTAATTAGCAATTGCTAATTAGCATTTTGCTGGGGGTACCTTCACTCTATTTAAGGAAACAGTGGGTGGGCTTGGCAAAGGTTGTTAAAATATCACAGATGACAAAAATCTTGAAGACCAAACAGATCCAGCGGGATTGGAGTGTGTGTGTGTGTGCGTGTGTGATCTAGAAAATGTAATCTCAAAGATGTGTGCTAATGTGCAAATCTCTACACAATATACCTTTAATCTCATGATGACTGGTTTTGAAGATCTAGAAGTGGGCACCAAGCAGGACAGAAGTGACCTTCATTGCCACAGTCAGGGTGTAAGAGGTTCAACAGGATGCTGAGTTTGTGGCCAGAAGCTCTGAGACAGACCAAACTCAGTAATCCTGTTGTATGTTCTCTTTCCTCCTGCTCTCTCTCCCGCTCCCCCCCTCCCCCTTCAACCCAACCGGTCGAGGCAGATGACCGCCCACCTTGAGCCTGGTTCTGCTCAAGGTTTCTACCTGTTAAAAGGGAGTTTTTCCTTGCCACTGTCGCATAGTGCTGCTCATGGTGGGAACTGTTGGGTCTCTGTAAATATAAAGAGTCGGTCTAGACTTGCTCTATTCGAAAAAGTGCCCTAACTTTGTTAAGATATGGCGCTATATAAATAAAACTGAATTGAATTGAATTGAATTGAATGTTAGCTGAGGGGCTGAGACCAGGTCCTGGTACCGTGGCAAGGAGACAATAGTGGCACTGTGAGGCAGACAGCTGGGTATCCACCCCCTCTCCCCTCCCCACCAGCCCCCATCAACGTGGCTTTGTTCCACTAGCTTAGACGGCAGCAGACCCAGGGCTTCCCTAAACTTTCTGACATCACTGCTCAGCTGATGGGAAGCACAAAAGATCCTGCAAAAAAGGATGCCTTCTATTTATAAACCATGAATGAGTGTCATGATTCCACTGCCTCAGTCATTTGTGCTGGACCTTCAGGCCAAACACTGTATTGCAAACCATAAAAAGAGGAGAATTGCCCAAATAAGCATGCTAACATGCTAAACTAAGAAGTTGAACATGGTTAACATTATACCCGCTAAACATCAGCAGGTCAGCATTGTCATTGTGAGCATGTTAGCATGATGTTAGCACCACTGTGCCTAAGACTCTCTCAACTAAAAGTTCATACAGAATGTAGAAAAGGGGCAAACTGTTTAAACATGCTGGTGGAAATTATTTTTACTTGTGGGGTGCAGAAAACATTTTTCATTGTTTCCTGTTATAATTCAGCTTGGTAACTGATCCCCAATCTGTGCGTCTGTATTTTCAATCACTCTATACTGTACATACCATTAAGTCTGTCACTCAGCATAACCACACACACATCTGCAGACTGGTTGTTCCTCTGTTAACTGGAATAAGGCATTTGTGCACAGTTTGAATGAGCTTGGATGACCCGATTTCGTGAGGTAAGACTCACAGGTTTTTTGGTAAGGCCAGATGACATACAATGAACTGAGCCAGCTGGAGGAAAGTGTCTGCTCCAGATTCAAGAGTCTGCAAAAAGAGTGCGCCTGGAGGTATTCATTCCTCTCCAAAATAATGTATCAGAGGGTTAAGTGCAAGGCTGGTTAGAATAAACCCAGCTACGATACATTTGTACGCTGATGACACAATCATTTATACGGTGGCACCTTCTTTGAATCAAGCCATAGAGCTCTTGCAGGATGCTTTTCAATCACTGCAGCTCTCGCTGTTAAAATTAAAACTGGTCATAAATTTAAAAAAGACCTTCACTTGTTCTCACTCTAAGGCAGCTGATCCCACTATCTTTGATAATTTATTGAAAAAGCTTAGGCCAAAGCTGGGCTTTTTTTCCCATAAAAAAAAACTTTTCATTTGAGGCCATAAAGATATATCTATCTGTATTAGACTATGGTGATGTGCATGCAACTTCGTCCCTACTTAAAAAACTGAACTCTGCATATCACGCTGCATTACTTATTGTAACAAGTGCAGACTCACGCACTTACCATTGCATTTTATGTGAATTAGGATGGTCCTATCTATACCAGAGGAGAAAAATACACGTTGCTATTTATTGCCAAGACTTTGTTACGTAAACTACCTACTTATATCTCCAGACTTTTATCCTATCATACCATCAACTATAGCACTAGATTTACTAAATTGGATTCTTTTAAATGTCCTCAGGGAGCACTCAGAGCTTGGTAAAACTGCTTTCTCCTTTTTTGCACCCTGGGCATGGAATGAGCTGCAAAATACCATTACCTTAGAAGCACTGCCTTCTTTGAATACCGTTAAGGTCTTTTACAAACTGCCCTGAAGGAAATATGTTGCTGTTTTACATAATCCTGGACTTGAGGTGGAATGTGTTATGGATATCATTGGTATGGCCAGTAAACCTCTCTTCTTTTACTATTTCCCTTGTGTTGTTTTTATGTGAGAGTGCTTGTGCTGCCGTCTTGACCAGGACTCCCTGGAAGAAGAGATCTTGTATCTCAACAGGACCTTCCTGGCTAAATAAAGGATCAATTTAAAAAATATATAAAATTAAAAAAAGAGCAGTCCTGCACATCTTAAATTACCTCACCACGAGGAGAGAAGAGACGTGAAGTGTAATCGATAAATCTAATAATCTACTTATTTAATGCTGGGAACAGTTCCGAGAAGCACAACGTGCAGATACTCTAATGATCTATCCTGGGATTTCCACCAACTTTATTCTCAGTCAGTAGTCTTCCACATCCATTTTGATATTGACAGATACCATATCCTGTTGAGCCCGATAAATGTATTTGATGAAGCCTGGAGGTTAGTACATGACTAATCTAAATATTGACACGCATAACTGACAGGCAGCGCAAGGAGTAATTATGAATCTGAGAACATGTGGCAATGATTGTGCTTAAATATCATCAATTTCAAGACAACCTGGGTAACCCTTCCACTATCCTCAAGACTAATTAGAGTAATTCCTCTAAACCAAGAATGGGAAATGAGATAAGGAATAACGTCATTTCCAGGTGAACATCCAAATGATCCAATAGTTTACACTTTTCAAGGCACTCCCTTGAGTCAAAGAAACTTTTCTATTTTATCACAATCATTAGTCAGAGTAAATGTTTGAAATTAAAACTGTTGTATAAATAGATATTATGACCTGATGACAGCCCTGGAAGAAAAGTCAGGAGATCAAAGCTATTAGAATTCATCCTCTGGGGACCATGAATGTCTGTTCCAAACTTTGCGGTAATACATCCAATAGTTGTTGAGCTATTCAAAATGTCAACCTGCTGGTGGCGCTACAGAGGAAAAAGTCAGACGATCACCAAAGTCATTAGAAATCAACCTCTAAGGATCTTGAAGCAAATTCCATGTTTCATATCTCGACAAATATAGAGATTGCCATGAAAGTTGCTACAGATATTCCATAAGGTCCATAGAGGATTGATTTTAATGATGATAGTGATCCACTGACTTTATCCCACCATGACATTCACATTTTTGGTTTTTATTGTGACACAGTCACTGACTATTAGATGGATTGCCTTGAAGTTTGGAACAGATATTGATGTTCACCAGAGGATGAACTGTAATTGATCCCCTAACCTTTTATCTAGCACCATCATCTGGTCAAAAGTTCCTTTTGTCCAACACTTTGGTTTATGACCAAATACCTGCAAAACTAAAGACATTCCATCATCCTCACCTGTAGTTTGTGTTTAGTGCTACTTAGTAAATGTTAGCATGCTAACACGCTAAACTAACGCAGTGAATATGGTAAGCATTATACCTCCTAAACATCAACATGCTAGCATTATCATTGTAAGCATGTTAGCATGCTGATGTGAGCATTTAGCTCAAGTACAGCCTCACAGAGCCGCTGGTATGGCTGTAGAAAAGCAACCGCATCATTTGTTCAAACAGTTGTGAATAATGACTGTTGTCTCTCCGAAGCAAAGGTGGAAGACGTTGTAGAATCACAGAACTAGGGATGAGGAGGGATGAGGTTCGGGGCGACTGTGGCTCAGGAGGTAGAGTGGGTCGTCCATTAATCCCAGAGTTGGTGGTTTGATCTCTGTGTCCCCATGTCTTGAAGTGTCCTTGAGCAACACACTAAATCCCAATTTGCTCCCGATGGGCAGGCAAGCGCCTTGCATGGCAGCTCCACCTTTAAAAATGATGGCATTGGACTAGAGTTGAAACTATTAGTTGATTAACTGATAATTAATCTGCAACTATTTTGATAATCAATTAAAAAAGTCAAAATAGTGTTAGTTCCAGCTTCTCCAATGTGAGGATTTGCTGCTTTTATTTTATATCATTGTAAATTGAATATTTTGGGGTTTTGAACTGTTGGTCGGACAAAAGAAGGCATCTGAAGACTTCACCTTGGGCTCTGGGAACTTTAGATGTGTAGTGTCACTATTTTTGTCATTTTGTAGAAAAAATGTTTTAGTTAGCATTAATTGCAGCCCTACACTTGATGTAAATAATGTCATTGAACAATATCCAGGGTTTTGCCAAATGCAACATTGTTGGCGTACAATTTGTCTGAATTTGACCGCAGTTCGCATCCTGTAAGCAAGCAACAATAGTTTTAACCATGGCCTGGATGTTTCCCTAAACTTAACCAAACCTTAATCATAGAGGTAGCCAATCTGAAAACACTATGAATCATTTTGGAAGGTAATGATAAATTACCTACTGTATTCATCATTTAGGTAGGTACTTGTTGGAACATTTTCATCAGGATATCAGACATCATCAGTCAACACTGGTTTGGAATCAAAGAAATCCTACACAGGAGCATGGCCCTGCTACTGACACGCAGCATTACTCTAAGACAATCAGCTACACACTTACAACTTATTCCAGCCTTCTGCGCCATTATTACTTTTGAAGACTATCTGTGTTCCCAGCAGAATTAAAGAAAATCCACTCACAAGCAGCCAGCTGTAAATGTATCTCAGTTTCACAATACTTTAAAACTCAATCGCAGACATGGGGAGACAGAGGGGCCAGAGGATTGGATTGCAGACCCCAGACAAGACATCCAAACCCCCCCCACTCTCTCTCACCCCATTTGCTTGACCTCTGGAGCGCAAAGAAAACACATGACTTCACCCTCTAGAGCCACATTCGAATACTTATCCGATCATTAGCGACTTCTGCTAAATTCAGTGGGAACAATTATGGGCAAAGTAAAGCACAACTGAACCATCGGCCACTGTAGGTGTGCTGAGACTGGAGACTGTTACAGAGGGTGTAAAAGCAGTCGTAAGTGAGAGCCTTCGCTTTCTGTTTCCACTCAGTGGTGTGGGGGGGGGATTTTAATTTTGATTAATGGTGGCAATTAAACAGATGAAAAGAAGCGGACGCCTAATGAATCTATCAGCCTTTAGTCAGGAGAGTAGAGGGAGGCTTTGAAACTGGTCCCAGTGCCTCACGCTCCTAATTTGATAGCATAAATCACCTCAAAGGCTTAAGTTAGGCTTTAGTCCTGTTAAACCCTATTCAACACTAATGGCCAACACAGAATGCCATCAGACCTCCCTAATTAGCCTGACCGATGGGAGATACTAATCTGTAATAATTGCCATATGTTGATTTAATTGAGCCTGATGAGAACTCAATTTGTGTTGAATAGCTGACAATACAAGTGATATCATAGGACAAGTACACAATAGATTCTATGTTTAACTGAATGTCACTGGCAATAACTCAGTGGCTCTTTGAACTGAAAAACAGAGGAAGCAGAGAAAACCAGAGCCGTATCAATCTTCAGAGAGGATTAACTCTTTCCCCAGGGGCTCTTGATGCAATGGGAAAATATCCCTAGGTTAAGATGACTGTGTCACAGACAGGAATCAGTCATCATGTTGGTCTGTGTGTCTGCTTTTACTGCATGTGATCCCCAGACAAACTCTGGGCCAGCTACAGGTCACCACGCAGGGGCTCCACAGGAGGAAGCAAGATGCCAGAAGTTACCTCAGCTCCTTCTGAATCAGCCCACCAGGAGCCGTTCATAAGGGTCATCAGCATAGCTAAACAGTGATGTCAGCTAAACAGCTACTAGAACTGACACAGACCATATCCAATGTCATATATTTTGATTCAGCAGAAGATCCAGGCTTTTAAAATTTTCATAAGTAAGCTGCTTAATATTCATGTGTTTCTTTTGTTACTTATTGATTGCTATAACACAATAATCATTCAACTTATAGCCAGTTAATTTTTCCATGTGTGAACATCCTCCATACTTAAAACAGGCCTAGGCTTCTGTTTGGTTGGCAGCCAGCTGACCAAATCATTATTTTATGGTCTCAACATCGTCTGACAACAGCTGTGCTAAGCTTGTCTTCTTATCTGTGTTTTAATACAGCCAAATTCGGGATATTGTTATTCTCAATAACACATTTTTCTGTTTTTGTTGTCAGACAACAGAACAAGTATGAAATAGATATTAAATCACGGCCCATATGTTCACCAGCAATCATTCCTAAGCTGCACTGATAAAAATCCTTACTTTATAATCGTGCCATCATCTGACCAAAGCATAGCTCTGCTGTGTATTTGGCTACATTGTAATTTTAAATGAACAACCTCAGAGAAAGTTAGAGATGGCTAAAGGCTGTCTTCTTAACTTTGTTGTCTGCCACACAGCCCACGACGAGCACCCAGTGAGATAGCTGACTCCAAGATGGCGCTCATTCATGCCAATAAAAGTTGCTCATCCAGTGCATACCCATTATTGTCTGTTTCCCTAGCCCTTAGCTGCTTGCACATCCTGTAGAATTTACACTGATGTTCCGCTCAAAAAAATAGCTTTGGAAAATACAAATATTAAATCTTCATGGTTCAAATATTCATAACACAAAGAGTAATAATGGACCATGTTTGCAGTAAAAGTTGCACTGCAAATAGTTTTACAGACATCTCTTGTATAATGGTTGTCTATGAGGAAAATGTTTTTTGGGCCACAGGGGATAGTTTTAGTTGCAGTGCTCTGGCTGTTGACACATGACACCGATCAGCCATAACATTATGACCACTGACAGGTGAAGTGAAGAACATTGATTATCTCATTACAATGGCACCTGTCAGTGGGTGGGATATATTAGGCAACAAGTGAACATTTTGTCCTCAAAGTTGATGTGTTGGAAGCAGGAAAAATGGGCAAGCGTAAGGATGTGAGCGACTTTGACAAGGGCCAAATTGAGATGGCTAGATGACTGGGTCAGAGCATCTCCAAAACTGCAGCTCTTGTGGGGTGTTCCCGGTCTGAAGTGGTCAGTACCTAACAAAAGTGGTCCAAGGAAGGAAAACCGGTGAACCGGCGTCAGGGTCATGGGCGGCCAAGGCTCACTGATGCACGTGGGGAGCAAAGGCTGGCCCGTGTGGTCCGATCCAACAGAAGAGATACTATAGCTCAAACTGCTGAAAAGGTTAATGCTGGTTCTGATAGAAAGGTGTCAAAACACACAGTGCATCACAGTTTGTTGCGTATGGGGCTGCGTAACCACAGACCGGTCATGGTGCCCATGCTGACCCCTGTCCACCGCCGAAAGTGCCTACAATGGGCACGTGAGCATCAGAACTGGACCACGGAGCAATGGTAGAAGGTGGCTTGGTCTGATGAATCACGTTTTCTTTTACATCATGTGGATGGCCGGGTGTGTGTGCGTCATTTACCTGGGGAAGACATGGCACCAGGATGCACTATGGGAAGAAGGCAAGCCGGAGGCAGTTTGATGCTTTGGGCAATGTTCTGCTGGGAAACCTTGGGTCCTGCCATTCATGTAGATGTTACTTTGACACGTACCACCTACCTTCATTGTTACAGACCAAGTACACCCCTTCATGGAAACGGTATTCCCTAATGGCAGTGGCCTCTTTCAGCAGGATAATGCGCCCTGCCACACTGCAAAAATGGTTCAGGAATGGTTTAAGGAACACGACAACAAGTTCAAGGTGTTGACTTGGCCTCCAATTTCCCCAGATCTCAATCCAATCGAGCATCTGTGTTGGACAAACAGGTCCGATCCATGGAGGCCCCACCTCACAACTTACAGGACTTAAAGGATCTGCTGCTAACGTCTTGGTGCCAGATACCACAGCACACCTTCAGAGGTCTAGTGGAGTCCATGCCTCGATGGGTCAGGGCTGTTTTGTTGGTAAAATGGGGACCTACACAATATTAGGCAGGTGGTCATAATGTTATGGCTGTAGTTTCTAGCTCTCTTAATATATCCATGGTTGCTTTTCATTTGGCAATGCATGGTTATGTAAAATCGGTTGCAATTGGTTGATGGCAATGGCCAAAATTTAACTCTATGAAAAAGAATCAGAATTCACTTTGTTCTGAAATGTCACTATTTTAATGGAAAGATTTGGTTTTTGGTCCCCAAGAAAAAACCCAAAAAATGCTCACTGGATCTGGTTAATGAGCATGAGTAAAACACTGTGGCTGACCAGACGCAGGAAACTCAAACTTCATCAATAGAAAAATCAAAAGAAAATGATCTCATAAGAAGAGACTTGTTATTGAAAAAAACACTGGCAACGAGCTCCTAAAGATGTTGCTAAAATTAAACTTAAGTTTAAAAAATAAGGATTTTGCAGATTTCATGCTTCATATTGACACAGACACATTTACACTGCTTTCCACTACAACCAGACTTCTACTCGTTGCCCACCAGAGCAGTCTCTCAATACCACATACTTGCTCAAGGGCACCTCAACAGTAGTTGCTGAGGGAAGGGAAATCGTTTGTCACTTCCCCCACCCACATTTCCAAGTAGATTTGAGGCGTCTGACCACTCACCAATGCAAAACCTCCAGTCTGCTTGTTCATGCTTCCCCACTGAACTGCATGCCTCTCTTTGGACAGTTTATTATTATGACTACCTCCCACACTTCATTTGCAGTAGTGACCTTTGAATTTTGCCCTCTAGATCTCAAAAGGGGCATTGTGTCAGGAAGGCGATCTGTCCCTGAGGGGTGGTTACTCTGCCTTATGTCATAGTTTATGAGTAGTACGGTTCGAGTAGCAAATGTGACATCTAGAAAAGTGTCTCTCACTGAGCGTATAATACAGAGACCCCCAGCAGGGCCAAGCCAGAGGATCCCTGAACAGCCGGCAGTCAGAGTCTCGGGCCTGTAGAGGTTGTTCTTGGACGCCAGGATAGAAAACCTCAAAGAAGAGAGAGCCTTTGTGCTCAAGCCACACCACCAACCCTCTTGGTTCCGTGGTGTGCCGCAGAAATGAAGAAAATCATGTGGCATTAACATGCCACGGGTGAGGTCCCCGCTGCCACTCACACTGTTTATGGAGAGCAATGTGCCATGTCACTGCTTCTTAGTTCCACTGTAACCATAAATCATCCACATACCAATATTTTTCTCATGCTTGAAGTTGTGTACATTAAAGCTGATAACAGTACTATTGGATCAAGATTAGACATTTTCTGCCAATAGCTTCATGTTTTTCCATTTACATGGCTGATGTATTCAGTTATATTCTTAGTAGGGTGGAAAAGCTGCTGAAACAGCATGTAGACGGCGCTAAAACTGTTTTCCATTAAAAAGCTAATTCAATTATTTTATGTGGATCGGCACCTCCTCAGGGCAAGGTAAACTACCAAATCTAATCAACTGTAGGGAAGATGGATTTATACTGTTGGATTAAGAGTTAATTTAAAGAAGAAAATAACAGGTTGTGAGGACTATTTTCATGTAGCTGTAATTAAAGCTGCTATAATCAATATTGTTATATTAACAAAGAATTAAATCACTGTGTGTATTGTGAAGGGGGTAGTGATGAACCCACAGAGAATGCTCACCAATTCTGCAGTCCCTCTCAGCTCTACGGAGCATTGTGAGCATTTTTCAGGTCATTGTTTTGGGTTTTTACGGCCCACAACTTTAACTGTTTTGCTTCACTCTCATCGCTCTCATCAGCATCACTTTTGGCTGACTCCAAAGCAGTTTTCAGCAAAAAGTTTAAAAAAAAAACCATAATACTAAGAAACAAAATTTAACTCGGCTCATCTACAACACAGGGCCCCGAGACTCTGTAATAATGCAGGTATCACATTAAGGCCTTGATCATTGGTGCCTTTGGGCCTGGAGGGTCTGGGGCCCCTAGCCATTCCTTGCTTTGCCTGGTTGGTAATGCAGCCTTGCTGTCACTGCAGTGTATGCTGTTTCTCCTGTCCACCACCAGTGTCAGGGCCCCATCTCTGGCTCCCCAGGGGATCTCTGGAATGACTGCAGTTTACAGGGTCTCACCCCTATAAATAGATTTCACTGCTGGGGTCCATGTCAAAGATCTTTTAATTACTGAAATAAACATCTGTAGAGCTGTGGTGTCTTCCCTGACTGAAATATGTTTCGCTGCACTGGTTAAATGCCATTAGCCCAGGCTGTAACGACTTGACAGCAGCAATAAAAAGCATCCGGAGAGGCCCGCTCTTACAAAACTGCCACACAGCAAAGTTTGATGGAGAAAAGGAGAAAAGGAATTTTTAACTTGGTCGACTCCCTGAATCTGTGCCAGTAATTTGTTCAACATAACTTCCAATCCATCAGCCTGTGCTATATGTACGCTGAGAAAGCTCAGCCAAGTCGCAAGGTTTTACCATTTCGATACAAAAAAAAGCCAGGAAGCCAGTATAGTGCTGCTGACGCTTTGACTACTGCTGCCAGCATTTGTTTAGTCAGGTGAGTTGCCATAGCCACTGAGCTCCTAAATTAATTTTCTGACAGGATTCAAAAATACACGAAAAAAGAAAAGTACTCTGACAGTTTGTGTAATTAGCAGTAGGTTTAAAAGTTGCACAGTCAATCCCGTCACCGGAAGGTCATAACAGTAACACGTACGGTATATCCATAGCCAGGTGTATTGCTGAAATAGTTTTGCATTTGATACCTCAAATACAATGTAAATAAACAGTTTATACGTAGTTTCACATCACCTTCTTCTTAACCTCTTGTGAATTCTCTCCACCATTTCTGTTTTGCAACTTAATGGTCATGTTGAGATGCCCCCATTCCATGTTAACACCCACCTCTCAAACAGCAGTAGATGTCAATAATAACTATTATTATCATTTCTGCCACATAGTTGCACCTTGTAAACCATGAGGAAGATCCAGGTGCTCGTAGTGCACCGGTCTTTGAACATGAATGATCAAAGCCTCAGGGACGGGCTTGAAATGCACAAACACTGTCCTTTATATTTAAAGCAGCAGCCAGAAATACTGGATATTTTCTCCTCTACATTGTTAAAAACAGTACATGTGACATTGAGAGGTAAAGTTAGCTAAGTAGTGGTGGCTTGTCTAATGAATGGCTAGTTAAAGCCACAGCTCATCCAAGAATCTTTAGTGAAGGTGTTAGTGTCATGACAGTGATTTAGAGGCAGGGCGTTGAAAGTGAACCAGCCTTTTAAATTTTTGTAGCTCTTAACTCTATCATTCACCTTCTTCCACTACATAACCCAGGCACTACCTGTCTCCAAGCATCTGTCTGGGGAATCCACCTATTTCAACAATCCTTCCACGAAGGCCTCCTCTTCCAGAAATATAAGTGACAGTAGGGAAATTATTTCAGAAGATGGGGATGTTTATGTATTTTTTATTTTTGCTTGAGAGAGAGTGACTTTTTTTGGGGGGGGCAAAGAAGTGCATTTTATTTTTTCTCAGCCCAAATTTATACCCAGCACCCAAAACTAGAAAACTAGAAATACACAAATTATTCATGTAGTAATCTCATATGAATGCAGAATCTGTAGGCAAGGGATACGATTTTGGATTCGGAAGCGTTCTGTTTCCTTTTGTAGTCTGTTTGTAGTCTGAGTAGTATTGACTAATCACGTTTGAGCAGCCTTTGGTTGCATGCAGGTAAACAGTCCATGTGGAGAGCAAAACCCAATGGGCCGAAATGCAATCTCAGAACCCATCGGCTATCGTATGATGACGATTTCGCTTATTATCAATCTCAGAACCCTAGAGATTAACTTCTTTTTAGCTTTTGACAAACTAAGACAAGACAATAGTCAATTGGTTTCGAGACTGCAGACTGTAAACTAGGACCGGCGCGTGGAAGAGGAAGTCTTGGCCCAGATCCGTTGTCTGTTATCCAGATATCCGCTGGCTATATCGGAAGCCCCAAAACATTGGCCATTGCCCCCAGAGGCTAAGTTGTTGCCAGACGATAGCCGATGGGTTCTGAAATTGCTCAGTTAGAGGTCCAGACCCACGTATACTGAGGAAACATAACACTTGAACCTTCCGGCACTACACCAAAAATCACCAAACTATAATGTCATCCACACCTGTTGTAAGAACGTATAGAGTTCTTTTTCTTCAGTTAAATACCCATAGCCATCAGCAGGAGGAATACGCAAGCTGTTAAATCTTCTGACAAATTGGGATCTAATGGTAACTGACCTTCCTATTCTGCACACGTAGGCATTTAATTACAGTTTGGAACGTTACCAATATGGTCAGTTCATTAGTGCACACAGGTTTTCTTCAATCCACGGTGATCTCAACACACACACTTTATTGTCCGCTCTTCGGCGTCTAGTTAGCCGACACTACAGCTTTGTATAGAGTATCATCATCGAGGCTTTGGTTTAATAATGATGGACAAACATCTGATCTCATCGAGCTACAACAACACATTTCATTTAGTAGCTAGAGATCAGCTGGAGTGAATGCACAATTTTGTTATGTTTACCATACATTTTGGAAATGTGAATTTCCTTGATGTGGATATTGTGAAAATAATTATCCCATTAAGCAGATACTAATGTAATTGGGGTACATTATTAAGCATCTTAAATTCTTATTGGCATACCAATATTGTCATAGACTATTGCAGTTTTTCTGAGACAAAGGGAGGATCCAAATACCAATAAAACTGGAGAGGGCCTTGCTTTTTTTAAAAGTGAAACATAAGGTTCATTCCCCACTCCCATCCCAGTCATTTTTATACGGTCCCTAACAAAACGGTGCAATTCCATGAAAAGGCAGTTACAGCATGAATGGGAATAAAATAAGTAGTGTGCACTGGGGTGGAAGACTTTGTGGCCCATTTTCCTGCTTCAATGAAGACATGTATCTTAATTTTTAAAATAGGTTACACACATCTGCAGGATATTAAACACACAGCCGTGCCACTGGAGTCTAAATTAGATGACTTAAGCCACCGAACATGATTTACATCCCTCTACATCACATGCAACAGGCATTCATTTCACAAAACAGCAACATCTGTTTAGCAGTCTGTTCAGAGCTAAGCTGGGCTCATAAATTGAAGGTTCAGTACAGAACGTGTGATAACGAGAACCATACTTTTTCGATGAGGGATTTTTTTGTTTTGCTCCACAAATGTCACTCAGTGGGGAAAACTCTTCACCTTATGCTACTGCAGCGCTATCAGTGAGAGCATGAGGCCTCTAAAGAAAACAGTAGCTGTTGACAAGGAAAACACAGCCCTGGCGAGAGGCCCTGGTGCTTTAGAGGATACAGCTTCCAGCAAAGAAAATAAAGCCTCCTTTAAGTCCAGACCATCTAGAGACAGACAGACCCAAGCCTCCCGGAAGCCGACCGCAAGGCGATGTGAAAGGGATGAATGTTCTGACGGTTATAAAACTGTCCAAAGAATAGAGGCTTTATAAGAACATCACTGCCAGCGCACCACCAGCACGCAGACAATGTACATTATGGGTTTGAGAACATATCTGTGGAGACTTTGTCTTTAAAGCACGAAGAAGGGAACCTGGGTTGAATTAGTACAATATTTTTGATTGGCAAGTCACTTATTTCATGTGTTAGGCAAATGAGTCTGTACATTCACAGGGAATCTCTATCGCACCAGTGGAACCCTTGTACCAACTGTACCACAGGGTTAGTTTATATAAAATTATTCTGTTGCTTCATAAAATATTTTTGTATTAGATGAAATAACCATGTGTAATGTGAAAGGTGTTGCTTGAAGTGTAGTGATAAACCTAGAGAGAATTATCACACAATTCAGCTCAATGTTTTGTTTTTACAGCGCACAACGTTACAGTTTTGGTTCAGTCTCACCGCTCGCGTCATCCCCGTTTCCAACAGCAGCAGGCAGCTGTTCAGAGAGAAAGCTCTGATAACCCGACTGTACGCTACCTGCCCAGCACCAAACGACAGACAGATGAAGTTAGCAACTAGCTGGTGAACATAGTGGAGCATTTAGCAGCTAAAGAGACTGATATATTTCTCAGGAGTTGGTGGGGACCAAAACAGAGCTAAAAGGAGAGTGAATATTGGACTGAGGTTGACAGAAACACAACTCCAAATAAATGCTAATGTTCCTGTGTGTAAAGTTTGCCAACATGTTGACATGGCCCCCTAATGGAAAACAAAAATGAATTCTTGCTGCTTTAAGACAATCATACACATTTAGAAACACTCTCTTGAAGTAATCACTTGTCACCATTTTGGATATTGTGCCATTTCTTTAAACTGGTTTCACTTCACATATCTGTTTATGATGTATTCTTTTGCTGGTGCTCACAGTTTTTGTTTTACGTTTTTTTTTTTTTTAATTCTCTTGAATGGTTGACATTGGCCTAAATATTCTATTGCAATAAGTCTGCCAAAATAAATGTGGAGCACTGGACTGTCAGCGTTTAGGTTATTGTAAGTGAAAAGCTTTACATCCAGTTTCATTTATACAGTTGTTCACAATCCAGAGCTTAATAGCTCTTTGGCACAACTATAGATCCTCTGTTACTTTTCACTGAAAGGTAGCTTTACAAATACCCTATTCATTTTTTTAGTGTTGCAAAGCATACCTGAAACTTTCCTTTGCAGTAGTAGGACTTGGCTGGCCTCCATTTGTCAAATTCACTCAAGCCCTCAGTGTAAGGACATGGCCATAATCATATCTGAGGACATCTGAATGTGGAGGGGCTTGTTTTATTAAATCCTACCCCCGCTATATACTTTTTGATAAGAAGAAGTCTAAAATGCACAAAACACTATATGATTCTAAGAATGACGTATTTTTGCTTTTATTTTTACATTAAATAAGTGCCATGCATAAACGTGTTAAAGGGTAATTCCGGTATTTTTAAACATGGGCCCTATTTTTACTAAATAACTAATAGGTACAAAAGTTTTGGAATTGGTCCAGTAGATCGCCTCCGCAGGCATCTGTGAACAGGCTGCAATGGCTGCAACGTAATCCTTTGGGGCAATTGCACCTGTGAAAAGTCCGTCCACTAAAAGTGTTTGTTTTTGCCACTGACAGACTCAGACTGTTATTCTAAGTGTCTGACAACATTATGGAAAGGATCCCTACGGAGACAGACCATTTTGTTTGAGAGTAAGATCCTTTTTGTTTAACCAGAAACACTGACGTCTTCCTGCAACAACTCACCTCTCGCGAGATTTCAAAACAAAACTTTTCCTTGAGCGAGACTTCTGTTTCTGATTTAAAAATACTGGAATTGCCCTTTAAGACTTGGTCTCAGCTCCCAAAGTATTTCAGAGAGCTCCTGAGGTTTCCTAAATCAGTAGGAGCAGAGTCAGCAGCTACAGACTCTTCATATTTCAGAAATGTATGATGATAAGTTGATGAAAGACCCACACTGCCACACAACATGAAAAAATGAATTATGGATTCAGCATTAATAGAATTAAATGTTTATGTACTGCAATTCTTCCTAATGTTCACATTAAACATCAGTTATAAAAAGTGCAATACGTGAAATACAACAATTCTGGTGAGTTTGAAAAACAATGAATAACAAAAACATTTAAAGGCAAATTAAAAATGATTCTAAATAAACTTGACTGTCATTTTTTATGGAGTTTCATCTTAAGGACTTTGGAAAAATAGGAACAATTGGACATGTATTTGAATAACATAAAATAGATCTCACTTCAAATGGTTACTATCTCCTTTTACTATTCAAGATTCTTATGAACAATATTCCAAACAGAGTGTATTGATATTATCAACATGACTGTATGGGAAATATCTTATACAAGCTTTCTTATTGCATGTTTCAGTATATTGAAGCATTTATACAGTAATGTTGTTTCAATATATTGAAGCATTTATACAGTAATGTTGTATAATGAATTATGCGTGTAGGTAGGGTGTATTGGGTAGATATAATGTATTTTCCTACACTTTGGAGCAACAGCTGAATCACACTCAGACATTGCTAAAAGTTACTTTTAACTTCTTTATGCAAATATTTGAAGTCCTACTTTTTACTAAGAATATTTCAACTCATAAGTCAAAGTTTAGGACCCTTTGTAAGAAGTTTTATACAGTCCAGCCCAGATTCTGTAGTTCACATCTCCATTCAAATTCATTACCCTTGTCTGTCTAAAAACGACTTCCTTCCTTCATGCTATGAATACCGTGGATGTGTAAAATAAATACTAGATAACAATCAATACTTTATTTGCTGTGGCTGTCACGGTTTGCCCAATCACATAGAGGCTATTTAATATGCAGAAAAGAAAATATTTCCATTTGACAAAGGAACATTTGCTTGCTTCATCCAAGACCAATTCCCATTTTAAAGAACCACAAATCAAAAACATCCAACCCTCCATTTGTTTTAATTCATCCGTCACAGTTTCCTGATATAAAGAAAACAGCATGCTACTTAAAAGTCAATGTCTCCGCCATTCATACTGTGCCCGTTATTACAAAGCCCTTGCAGATGGAATATTTGAGGAATATTGTATGTAAGTTGCAAGCTATGAGTACCAACACTCTGGAGAACGTTTCTTGTTATAAATGAAAAATTGCTTCTACCGAGTGTCTTCTGACAGCTGCTTTATCATCCCAATTCCCGAGAGATAGGATGCCTATATCCAACTCTAACCAGCTTCCATCTCTGAAACTCATCTTCTCCCCATCACGATGTTGTCCACAACGACCTAGCCTGGAAAAACAATGACTTGTGGAAAGGCCCAATGCCACGTGTGGTTTCTTACTCATGCATCTGTGCAATAATATGGCCCGGAGTGCCCTTTGATGGCTATGTTCTCTGGGGAGTCACCAGGCCCTGTCATGGATATTTCACAGTTTCTCCACAACTCTCCCATGGAGGTGAACCCTAACATGACCCTAGCCATCTGCTTCAGCAGGCCAGCCACATGCTTCCATCTTGAGGTGATCACATGTATGATGGAGTGGATTTTTTAATTTCTGGCATTTTTTTTTTTTTTTTTGCCTTTATTGAATAGTTACAGCTGCAGAGAGAGACAGGAAAGACAGGATAGAGAGAGAGGATGACATGCAGCAAAAGGCTGGAATCGAAACCGGGCCACTGCGGTATGGACTCAGTCTTAATGGCAGGCGCTAAAGTGGCTTACAGCACCATGAGTGCATGCATTTTTCAGTCTGGGTGGCCCAAATGGGAAATTCTGGTAGTGGTAGAGCCATGCTGTACAACACTGAGCCACAAGAATAACCACAGTCAAGAGGGAAAGGAGATCTGATAGTGGTCTCCATGTCATGGAGATATGAGGAAAACCTAAATAAACACAGCACATTTGTATCTGACAGCCTGCATCCAGATGTTTGAGAAACGCCTGTCTGTACAGTGTTTATGGAGAAAGTCATTCACAAAGGAACCTAGGAAGCTGTCTCGACATTGCTGATGGCGTTGCCATGGCACCAGGAACAGGCGGTTTAGGTAAGCAGATTTTCGAGGTGTGGAAGGAGTCCGACCTCCTGTCATCTCCAGTTTGTTCCATTCGCACCAGCCACTGACGACTGCGTACATCTGTTTCAAAGTGTGCATCTGTGTGTATCTGCAAGGACTAATGAAGGACATTATGAGAATGTGTGTGTATTCACCACATCAGCAGGGCAAGCAGAATCATGAGATGAAGTCTGGAAGTGAGCTCAGGCCAGCAGAATGTGGGTTACACTGTTACAACACCACATGAAAGGGCCTCCTCTGGGTTTTGTGGGAATCCATGATTTTATTTTCCACCACTGCAGGAGTTTTCCAGCCATGGGCCCCATGTTAATCAGGGGTTAAAGAGTGTTGCTGAGTGATACATGAACATGGCAAATCAGCTACTGTACGCTGACGTACCTCTGCAGACTTTACAATGACCACATTGAAAAACTGATACCATAATTGACATACAAGTGTGAGGTGAGGATGACTCACTCATTAATATGGAAACGACGTGAGCCTACTTGATCTGTTAGCCGAGATGAACTTCGGCATGTTGTCCCAGAGCTAAGTTGTAAGCTACCTGATGTGTCTCTGGTGAGTCAGAGCTAAAAGGAGGCGATCACTTATAACTTTTCCGTCTTAGCTGGAAAAACACTGTGCTTTTGGGTTAACAGACATATCAAGGTTTAGTTCAAAGTAAGGGCCGACGGGGGAGCGTTCAGAGGCAACCCAGCCGCTCAGCAGGTAACTTTTTACTGTAATGACGAACAACACAGCAGGTAGAAACTCTGAGGGCCCAGAGGCATCTCCTGAATGCCATTCACTATTTCCATTGAGTAGTAAAACAGCTGCCGGCCCAAAGACAAATAGACCAGAGAACACACAGTGCAGTGTGTCTTCTTGAGGGCCCCTAAAAGCAACAACAATAAGTGATTGTCTTGCGCAGAGTGATCTAAGACAAACATAAGAACTGAGTATAGTCCAGTATATCTCTGACAGATACCAGGGGGAATAAGATAGTAAAAGTCAATATATATAGCCTCTAAAAAAAGGACTTCTCTTCCAAACTTCATAATACAACTTTTCAGAGAGGTAATAGCAAAACTCTGACTGCAGATAAAATGTATTGATACACATTTCATAGTAGGTCCCAGGATAAAGTTGTTCGCCACTATTTTTTTCCCTTGGGGAAGACAGACAGATTCATTTTCTTCCTGAGAAGGTGGATTTCAGGTTTAGAAAGGAAAGATAATAACACACTTAGTAGTGTAGTTACTATGTTGAATTAATGGTGAATGAATAAATGTAAGTGTGTTTCCATCCACATGTTTTTATACGCATTTTCAATCTAACACGCATTAATTTGCATTTTCCTTTGTCAGTTTCCTGGTAAATTGTTTGACATTTGCACTAAATTTAGATCAGGTAACATGTAGCTCATTTGATTTTTTAAAATGGATGACAACAGAGGCTTGACTTGGCTTGATTTGGTTAAAAAGCAAAAACAAAATTTGACACCTAGGTTACATATAACCATTGTTCCAAAAGAATTTTAATTTCAATTACAAGCTTAGTTGTTTATTAGGCACACCCAACTAAAACTAATAATAAGTCTAATACAACAGTCCTGCAATACATCCTGAAGGTTAGAATGTTATACTGAGAGCTGTTTCTAATATTTAGTCTACCACCACTGATAGAAATAGGGTGGACAATTAATATAATGTGATATAACATCACCAAAAGTAGTTTGTCTGCTAATGACAACTATCATGTTTACATTTAAGCATGTAACAGGAAGCTAACCCAACATTTTTTCTCATGCTTGTTAAGTTTTGATTGAAATGCTACTTGCTGATTCATGATATTTGTGGACAGCCTAAAATGGGTTCTCTCTAACTGATGAAATACAAAATGCAGCCAAGTTAAATTCTTAATTCAAAACACTGTTAAGTAAAAGGAACATTAACACTAAATACAGTACAAGTACAAAGTAGAAAGAGTTATTGCGGCCTGCTGGAACTTGTGGCTGTATTTCTCCCATCCCCGATCTGCAGTGTAAATGAACTCAGCAGGGAGATTCCTCTGTGGCCGCCCACTACCTTTGAGATGGAAAATGGCTGCTTGTGTACCTAAGAGAGGAAACACAAGAGTCCTCCTTGTAGACCTCTTCACCAACACTGGGCTTTGAGAGAAATCTGACAATCTGTGGTTTGGAGACTTTAGACCCAGAGGATGAGGGGAAGTGGTTAAAATGATATCATTAAGAGAAAAAAGGATGAAGGCTGCTACCCATAATGCCTGATCACGCTGTGACCATGCTGAGGAGGTGATAGGAGGGAGGGCAGGAGAGCAGGATGGACAGATGTATGGATGGAAGAAAATGTCTGTCAGGCAACATTAATCATTCTCCTCACCTGTCACTCTATCTTTCCCCTTTACATCTCTAATGATACACACACAGGTATAGTGAATCACATATTACTAACACAACCATCCACAGTAAGGACAGTGATACTGTTTGTTTGTTTTTTTACTGTAGTTTATAGTTTATACCTTTCAGCATTATCACAGGTTCATAAAGACAATCATCATTAAAAACACTGAATTATTTTGCTGTTACAATAAGACGTCAATAACAAATAGACTACAAAATGTAAAACAGGCCCAAATTTAAAATTGCAATTATCTAAAAAAAAACTAATATCTCTTATCACAGACCTGAAATCTCTTGTTCCTGAGTACAAATACTTGGGCACCGTAATTGATAACAAAAGGTCCAATACACTGGAAGAACAACAGTTCTGGTAATCATAAATGAAACGGGATAAGGTTTATGGTATAAAAACACAAGAAAAGAAACTATACTATCGCTTATATTTGAGTAGGTGTTTCAGTGGAAACTGAGACAAGCCTGCCCTCTAGTGAGCAACATGATCTCCTCCTGAGACACAGCACAGAGGCATATCATACAAAATGTATGCAAGAGTTGGGATCAAGTCTTTTCCATAAGTTCGATAAATCAACAAAGAAATATTGAAAAGCAACTTTCAGCCATTAATTAATGATAGAGCATTCATTCTCTCATCTTTAATTCGAGTTAAGATAGATTCACATTTTTAAGAAATAGTGTTTCCCAGCAACTTTAAATGAAAATGCCAATACTGGAGCAGTGCAGTTTGGTAGAAGTGTTGTCCATATACCAGTACCAGATGTCAGGTGATAATAAAATAACAACTAAACCCTATCCATTCAGATACAACAAGTTGCGGTATATGAATAGCACAGCTACACTGAGTGTGTTTACATGCGCACGAGTATCCTAGTTATGATCAGGTTTTTGGAGTATCCAGGTCACGTGCTGCACATTTAAACACCATATCCTGGTTTCAGGAACCTGGATAAACCCTTATCCCTGTTTTGGGAAACTTGGAAATGCTAGCTGGAGTAATCCAATAGAAACCGGGATACCGTGGCACGTAATCACCTCCAGGTTTCTGATCATTTTCTGCCATGTGTGCAGGTGCGTCATCAACGACCTGATATGATGGTAAATAATGTAATGTAGACTAATGATGATCAACAAGCTGAAATAAAGGGAAAGTCTAATTTCAGTAATGCAATGCAGATCATAAATTGTATTGTCGCTCTTGTTTTTCATTACCGGTGATGATAAAAAAGCTAAATCCAGCAGAGTTTAGACAGCCAGAAACCAAAAAAAAGTGGCTGAGATGTTCAGGGTTTAACCTGGATACTGTTATGATGATGTAAACAGGGATATGAATAACCTGGTTTCTCATGTTCCATGTAAACGCCATATCCTAAATATGATCAAACCAAGAATAAGACTCAGAACCAGGATACTAATGTGCATGTAAAGGTACTCAATTACCTCCACATCAAGATATCATTAAACTGCTAATCTGTGGCATCAGCAGGAGTTTCCAGTCCTTACATCGAAGGATAATTGCAGTTTATTATGGCTTTGGTCTATTTTTGTAGTTTGGTCATCATTCCTATTGGTTATGATACTGTAACATGATACTCACCAAAGTAACTGCTGAGATCTGGGAATGTGGCCACATTGCCACATCGAAGTCCAACGGGGAATGAAACATGGGCAGTCAGACGATCATACAAGAAGTAAATAAGACAACAGGTTAGCTGAATTATCTAAACCACAGGTAAAATTGAAAAAATGTGTGCCCCAGAATAATATTTTTACCTTTCAATTTTAATGTTTACCTTCTTTTTCTTTTCCACATAAATTGACTAACCTAGGAAGTTTCCAGCCTGTCTGATTCTTGCCCGTTTTGAATTCTTTTTACCAATGTCACCACCTTCTCAGATCCCTGCAACTAACTTGAGTATAATGAAAATAAGATCTAAGTCGTAATAGACAGGAATTATACTTAAAGATGTGCCTCTGGGTATATAGAGTAAATTCTCCCTCTAGGATATCCCTCGTGCTAATCCACATATTAGACCACATGTCCCGGCTCAGCTCACTGACTGCGGAAGGCATTATTAAGATTGTAATCGCATGCACTGTGCGATTAAGCTGGTAACGGTTAGTAATGCTCCGAGCCACACTGACAATGCCGGGTTACAGTATATGACACGTCAGACTGACTGCACAGCCTAGACTGTTATCAGTATTATCTCAGCCATGTCCAAGTCAATTCCAGCACCACGTCTAGTCATGTTATGGTCAAGGGCGGATGCAAAGGAGGTTGAGACCAAGTCAGGACAAAAAAAAATCAAGACCAGAGTACAGTAAATTGAGTCAAATTAAGAAGGGTTAGGGTTAGGTACACTTCTGTTGACCCTTAAGAAAACTTAAGGGTCAACAGAAGTGTACCTACAGAAGCTCTGTTGTAAACCCTTTAAGATCCAGCAAATCAATGCATAAGGATGCATTGAATGCAGTCAATGAGGACACCATATATTGACAGGAAAAATTCAAGTCAACGTCCAATTGTTTTTAGCCATGCTAGCGGCGTGGTTGTAGGGATGGCAATGTTGGTCTGTGGTCTGTTGGTTGGTCGGTCCACAACTATGGTCCAGACTGAAAAATCTCCACAACTATTGGATATATTGCCATGAAATTTGGTACAGACATTCATGTCCCCCGTAGGATGAATTGCAATCACTGTGGTGATCCTCTGACCTTTCATCTAGCACTGTTGCCAGTTAAGAATTTTAAGTAGTCCAATACTTTGGTTTATGACCAAATACCTCCCACACTGACATTCCCATCAGCCTCAGCTATACTTTGTGTTTGTGGATAATTAGCAAATGTTAGCATGCTAACATGCTAAACTAAGATGGCGACAATGGAGAACATAACATCAGCATGTTATCCTTGTCATTGTGCTGATGTTAGTATGCTGATGTTAGTATTTAGCTCAAAGCACCGCTGTGCCAGAAGTACAGCCTCATACAGCTGCTAGCATGGCATGTAGGCCAAACTCAAAGGCAGGGCAAAAAGGCTACCATCATAGTCAGGGATCAGACACCATAATTGTTCAAATGGGGATAACAGTGCACACTCATACAATCTTTCCTCAAAGACATTCATGGTGTTTCCTTTGTTTGTACACACGAAACGTGATGGAGGTCACTGTGTGAAGAATGAAAAGAGACCTTTAGAGAGATGTTCAAATCCTGCCTTACTTTCACACCTTCACACACCTGGCCAATCGCTGCATGCGAGTTGAATTGTCGAGTGCAATTCTGAATTTGAAAAGGTGTGGTGTGAGGGGGTTTTAGGTGCTGTTCGACAACACTTCATTTGAAGCATACTGAGCCTTTTATTCATTTTCTCAGTGAGGTCTAATTTAGAAATACTTAAACTACCAATTACAATAAAAACACAGTGACAATGGCAAGGAAGTCTCTGTTTAAGAAGAATCTCTATCCCAGAACTACACGTAATCCATATTTCAACATCTGTGCCTATGTTCTTTTAATGAGGTCTGCACCCTGAGAAGGCCTTTCTCAATTCTCTTTCCAGCTTGTGTGGTTTAAGGCAGCATATTAACCTGGATCAGGGGAAAATTGGAGGGCACATCTCACAAAGATAAGCCTGTATGGACAACCAAAGCCTCATTCATAGAAATGGCAGGTAATGTTTCCTCATCCTTAAGACGAACTCACTGTATTCCTGAGTGCCTGTCACTGGTCATTTCCTCTATCCCAATGGTGCTGGCTACACCACATGATCTCTGTCTTTGAAGCTATGCATTCAATACCATTTCCAACCTGCCCAAGAAGGAACCAAAAAATGGGTCTTTGTAAAGGCTACTTCTTGCTTAACTACTTAACGCAAAGTTTCCACATCACCACATGTAGAAGAAAATGAGCATGGCAATGATGATATTTTTTTGAGGGGCTCTACTTTCCTGTTTAACCTCAAATATTCCCACGGTCCCTCATGTGTGGAGCAAGTTTCAGGACCCTAAACCTGCTTTTCTTATTTCTTAAAAATGTTTAAGATATAAGCATGTGGCAGTAACAATAAGTTACCTTTTAGTTTTAACATAGGGAGAACATCCAAATATATAAACCATCCAACATATTATTTGTTAATGGAAGTCTTTCCCATTCATACTCACTGCCACAGAATATGATTTACTGCCTGATCTTCTATTGCACACGCAGGAGGAAGTCTGTCGGTGGGACACAGGGAGATCTTTACCAGATGTGTGGAAGACATTAGCTCGTAGGAGTTCCAGAGGATTGACTAAAAACCACTGCTAGCAGGATGACGTAATGAGGAGTCAGTGATGCATATCAATTACTAACTGACATTAGTCCTCTAAAATCTTGGATGAGGATCAAGAAGAGCTTTTTGTATGTGAATATGTCTGTGTTACCATTTTGGCATTCACATTGAGTGGTCAGCAGTAAAATAAAGATGGAGTTGGGTATTAAGTACGGCCTTCTACTGTGACTGTACAAAATACATTTGTAGAACAATATGTATCTATGCTTGCATTTAACAGACTATACATTATACATTCGCTATTTATATTGCTGAATGTTATACATCCCAGAAACATTTTACTCTGGTGTTTACCATGACTTTTACAATTATAAATGCTTGAAAAGATAAAGGTGAGTTTAGGTGAGTTGATCCTCCAGTATATCTTATATCAGTGGTTCCCTAAGCTGGGGTTGTTGTTGGCCAGCTGTTGATGATTTTGGTGTAATGAGTTGTATCTCAAGGTAAATGTCGCAAAAACCAAAGACATGGTCAATGATTTTAGAGGAACACAGCCCCATATTACTAACACAACCATCCACAGTAAGGACAGTGATACTGTTTGTTTGTTTTTTTACTGTAGTTTATAGTTTATACCTTTCAGCATTATCACAGGTTCATAAAGACACTCGTCATTAAAAACACTGAATTATTTTGCTGTTACAATAAGACGTCAATAACAAATAGACTACAAAATGTAAAACAGGCCCAAATTTAAAATTGCAATTATCTAAAAAAAACTAATATCTCTTATCACAGACCTGAAATCTCTTGTTCCTGAGTACAAATACTTGGGCACCGTAATTGATAACAAAAGGTCCAAGCAGCGTTCTTTCCTTCCAACGAAGATTAATTTGTGCAATGCTCTTAGAGTGGTGGAAAGTACATTTACTCAAATACTGTGCTCCAATGCATTTATTTGACAGCTATAGCTACTTCTTACTTTTCATGTTCAGATTGTTCATAAACCAATTAAATGATAAACTTTTAAAATACAATCCATTGTTAAATATTAAACCAGTGGTTCCCAACCTTAGAGTTAGAGTTAGCTAGATTGTGACCTCTTACGAAAAAAACTGTCTAATTGGGGCCCTTTGACACGTTTCACATTTCTTTGACACATGTAAGATGTCTTCTTACATAGTTTCATTTAAATAACTGTTTAAGCCCTAAAGAGGTCAAATGATCCAATAACCAGTTATTTGTAGCAGAACTTTGTTTTGCTTCTTTCTTTCCCCATTAGGAGTCACAACTCCTTAGATTTATCTTGGGACCCTTTAGAGGGACCTGACCCCTAGGTTGGGAACCACCAGTGTGTATAAAGTAATTAAAACTATGTCCAAGGGTCAGATTACTTCTTCCACCACTGTGCTTTTATGACTTTATTTTATTGAATCTGTTCTTACTGACTGAATTGTGGCTGGGTTTGGTTGCCGTAGCCAAGGTGGCCAGCAAGGTGATCTGTGTGCAGATCGCTGCACTGGCTACCTGCTAGTTTTAGAAATGATTTTAAAATTCTTTTATTGGTCTACAAATAACTAAACCACTAGATCCCTCAGGTCCTCTGGTAGTTGTCTCATGGTTGTTCCTAGGACGCAGTCTAAGACCCACAGCGAGGCTGCGTTTAGCCACTACGGCCCCACCCTGTGGAACAGCCTGCAGGAGGACCCGAGGGAGGCAGGTATCCTCAAAACACACCTTTTTAGCCTGGCTTTTATCTAGTGTGTGTTTATTTCAACTTGCACTTTTACTGTTTCTTCTTATTTCTTATTTTATTATATTATACTTGATTCATTTTACTTTGTCATTTGTTTTATGTTCAGCACTTGGGAGTTGCATTTGATGTATGACTTGTGCTATATGGACTTCACTTATATAGCACTTTTCAATCCCAAAGCAATTTACAGATTGGTCTCATTCACACACACATTCACACACCAATGGTGACAGAGCTGCCATGCAAGGTTGTCTTCAGGACGCTGCTACAGGACACTCAAAACAAAGACACAGTGCTCTAGGCTGTGGCCATTGAGAGACTGAATCTCTCATTGTAATACAGAGACTTGCACATCTACATATGTATATGTTATTACTATTATCTGTGACATAGTATACATTCATTGAGTTATCTGCCTGTGAAGATTCTCAGGTGTGTGATGAAAGCATGTACTTAAAGTATTCATCTGTCTCTGAGGAAGAGGTATTGTTTTAATCATGTAGCCATGATAATGATTTTTAGACAGACATCTTTATTGTCCACTCACTTGGAAATTTGTCTTTGGCTTCAAAGCAAAGCACATGGTGTAATAAAAATAGAAATAAAACAAAGGGACATGATGAGGACAGTTCATACACAGACATACATACACTTAAAAACTCCAATTAAAACCCTTCTGGATAACATTGGCTGGCGATCTTAATATTCACCAAGTACCCGTAGTATGTAAAAACGTTTTTAATTTTTACTTATTTTTAGCCTTGTGGTTTGTCCTTTGTGCATTGAATCAGTATTGTTATAACAAAAGCACTGTCATTCTTAGTCTTAAATCACTGTATAATTAATTACTCATTACTCATGACCCTGTTATGAAAACTAAAATAAATAAACGTTTAAAAAAAAACATCCTACATAAATACGTGGGCTTGTTGAGATTAAAGTGCTAAATAGAACAAAACGGCAGCAGCCACTAATAAAAAGTCGTGTTTAGTAAGAGGATGGAATAAAAGATTGCTAAAGATGTTTGTGCTGTAGGTACCCTATATAGAGTTTTTCAAATACATTAAACAAAGGGTGTGAAGGGTCCTGAACTATTAATCTTTTCACTTTTGTACTTTAATGAAAGTGTACCTTGTTTTTTCCCCACAAGAGAAGGAATCCTTTCCAAGGACAGGTGTTACTTACATTAATTACATTAACGATGGCTCCGTTCTATTCAGGTGTCCCAGGAGCCTGAAACTGAAGCAGCTAAATGGAATTCAGCTATCATTCATTTTTTAGATTTTATTATTTTCACTTATTGTGACATGTCAAAATGTTCTCTGAAATGAGCAAAACACTGGCACACTGCTGCTTGGTGTGTATGCATTTGCATTGTGCGCCTCCATGTGGTAAAACCATGTTATAGTCAAAGCTTCAATGTGCTGCTGGTGAGTTTGAAGTGTCCACGAGGAAAAATTGAGAAACACTGCACTTCTTTGCATAGAGGGCATCTTAAAACCTTTAATAAAACAAAAGCAAATACAAATATGGAACAAATGTCCTGTAGTACAAAGAGTATACTAACACACAAGTCACTATCCACACAATGTAGCAGAGAGAACAACAAGTAGATTGCAGGTTGATGTCATTGCTACAGATGAAAGCGCTTCATCTTAATCTCAACATGGGCTTTAGAGAGAGCCATACACAGAGAAATAGATATGTAAATAAACAGTTCTGTAGTGTTATTTGAAATACATACATCACATTGACATATTGGTTTTTTTTCTGTTGCAATAACAGTGAGGCAGTGTGGCATTTCCATACAAGTCAATATCGCTGATACAGCATAACATCAACCGGTTTGAAATGTGATATCGCTCCCCAGCTGGAGTCTGGAGGAGGTTCTGTCAGATCCATTCAACAGATCAAGCTACAGCCGGCGGAAAACAGACAAACGTGTATGCATGCCTTTATGTGACATTTAGCAGATGGAAATGAAATGTGAAGCCCTTTTGTTGTGTTCCCCAGCTATGAATAATTCTGAAGTCCCAGCCCACCATCAGGTAACAACATTTTATGAGAAAGAACAAAGATAGTCATACATTCTGTGCTGCCGGGCTGCGAGCACAAATCAGCACACAGGGCCGAACAAATAAGTAGCAGCTGATTTATTTGAGGCCGCTGTCACGCATGCAAAATGTAGTCTACAAAATGTGCAACAATAACATATTCTAAAGATGGGGGACAAAAAGAGGACATATGTTTCTATAAAGGAAAAGTTGACCATTTCTGCTGAAAGAGTCAGGAACATTAGCTGCAACCTACTGAGGTCAGACTGCATCTTTTCACAAATCAGCCAGAGGAACCAGATCGTGCTTTTAAACACTCAACATACAGTATAACTTTTTTTTTTCTTCAATAAGTACAATCTATATATTATTTAGATATGTTTAACTTTCTCACAGCAGCACACGCCTCATCAAACTCAAGCACACTGTCAAGGTTTGCACCAAAATTATATCACACGCTCATACGCTGTATATATTGATCATAAAATCATGGTCTACAATATGAACCAGTGTTTGATATATGTATTTTTCTCCTTCTGAAAGCTCTCATGCACAGAGAGGTTTCAGTATTTGTTGAGAGGTTTAAAAACAGGCTGGATGTTGTTTGGATGAAGACGCCAACAGCTGGGTGTTAATGGCATTCTGACCTCATTTTTAATCTGTGATTAAATAAAGTAACGCTGTAACATTCACTAGTTTTATGTATGCAAAGGGAAACATTCTTAGTCACTTAGATTTCATCACATCAATAAGGGTCAAGTAAAGGGAGGGGCTAAAAAATTAAACATACAAATTTAAAAAAAAAAAAACACACTGCACAAAATCAAACGTTTCACATTTTGGTAGGTTGAAACTCACACGAAAGCACATCCACAACTCTGGGGGCTCATGAAACATAAAAATTAAAAAAAAAAAAAAAAAGGTACAGGCACTTCTTTTCTGTAAAAAGTAGGTCAGTTCAAAGCTGTAAGGAAAGCCAAAAATAGGAACATTTTACAATAACAACCATTTCCTCTTTCTCAGCTCTGCCTTCATCCTGAGGTTATCGCATCTCAGTTCCAGCCTCTAGACGTCCGTGTGTCTAAGCACGACCAAAGGCAACACCCATATGGAAATATTACTCTGTGTCTTCTCAAAGTGCTCACCAACCCTGATGTTTTCTGCATTTAGTAATATTGCAGCATCAAGGTGACATGATTCAAGTTAGAATATCCGCACACAGCTGACAAATTCTAATGATGAACTTATATTCAAATATGGTGATGAAGTAACTTAGTAGGAGGTGTATCCATCACTCACAATGTGTTTGGACGTGTCTCCAAATGAAATGACTGGTTGGGAAAATTGAAAGAAACACATCTGTGATTCATGCAGTGATTATTTGCCCCACAGATAGACCTGCATGTCACAATAAAAACATGATCCCTGAAGAACCAGGAACTGTTACAATAGTTCTTCTGAGGAGTAACCCATGGAAACAATTGCTTACAACTGTAACAGTGTTTTGATGTTGCAGGCCCCTTAGCCAGATGGAAGTCATTCCGTGTCCCAGAGTTTGCTTGAAAGTGTCAAGTAGACGCAGTGACCAGCAGAGGCTGAGACAGCAATCTTTACCAAAAGTATCCTCCTACCCACTCGCAGGAGGCTAAGGCCGCAGTCAGACCAAATCAGGCGCTGCGGCAAAAACGCCAGTCCTTCCATTCATTTGAACGCGGGTAGTGCGTTTAGGCTGCGGTGGTGGGGACCACAGGGGGTGCCAAAAGCGGCCCTGCAGCGAAAAGTTAAAGCAGAATCAACAACCAGGTGAAAGACGTTAATCGCAGTGCAGTCCGCTTGCCGTTGTATCTCTCTGCAAGCTTGGGTTTCTGGTTAGTATTTCTACTTGTGCTACAACCAACATGGCCATGTAGTGACACTCCCACACCGCCGCACAACCCTGCGCTAATCGCACCAACGCCTTATTTGGTCTGAATATGACCTAAGAGCATCTTAAGAAGCTCCAGAACCTGCAGGAGGACGTTTTCTTTGTTTTTGTTCATTTGTTCACAAGTCTTTTACCATGAGCACCAATGTTCTTTGTTAAGTGACCTTTGATGTCAAATGAGTGATAATGTTTAAATTAGAAAATTATACTAAACTAACACACACATGAACTCAAAAACTGATTTGCACAATTGATCTGCCAGCTTCTGTCATCATGTATTCATCTCTTCTGGCTGAAATGACTCTTTCCTGATGGGATAGTTTCAGGTTCTGTATTTATTTATGGTGTGTATGTTGTTTGCCACGTGCCTATAAACACAGCAGGTCTAATACAAAATTTGATGACAGAATGACATTCACAATAGATGACCTGCATATTCATGAAGCTACCAGAACCGCCATTGCTTCATTTTAGGTTTAAAACTAGAGTGTGGGACTTTTCCATATAAATGAACGTCCGTTACATTCAAGCCGTTGCCAGACGAGTTCACACAATGCTGATTAAGCCTGTCACCACCAGGTAAATCTCTCTGTATTTCTCAGTATACCAGAGATTTTAAATCTGGTGTGTGTGGTGACATTCCTACGCTGGAGCACCAGTAGTAAAACCAGAGCCATGTAGAGAGAGAGTCGTGTCAACAGAAGTTTAAAATGCTTGATGGTCACGTGATTCACGTAGACTTCAGATCTTCTCTCTACATGACTCTGGTTTGCCAGAGTTGAGGGGAGCAACCGTAGAGACGGAGTAGCTACAGCAACCAGGAGTATGGAGGAAAAACCTAAGAAGGTCCAAGAAAAGTTTCTGATGCTCCAGATATAAAAGAAACTCTATGTTCAGAGGAAGGATAGCCAAACAAACAGGGATAACCATTGGTGTAGCTTTTCCTCGTTGGAGAGGCTGAAAGAAGAGCAGGGACTGAGGGAAGACAGGATGTGGCTTACTGCTCTTGGACAGGTTGGTCTTTGTAAAATATTTGGAGTAGGCTATGTAGCTATTACATTTACTCTACCTAAATAATGGATTATTGTCTTGGAAGTGTGGAAATTTGAGTGAGCTCCCCTGTAGGCATACGGCATGAGCACGTATCCACGGTGTTGGTGTAATTACTCTCACTGCCAGAGGGAGGAGACAAAAGTTCCACACTCCAGCTTTAATATGAGTTTAAGAGTAACGTCTGCCTCAAGCAGCAGCTAAATCAATCAAAGTTTACTTTCTTAAACTTGGGAACATGAATTATAAAAGAGCAGCAAGCCGAAAGCTGTCGACTGTTTACTGCACATTAACCTTCATTTTCATACTTTACAATTCCAAGTATAAAACATTTCTCTGTGTTGTTTACAACACTCATGACGAAATTGAGTGATTGTAGAAACACTCACAGAAAACACACTCAACTTCTGCGATTGATAGTTATCAGGAAGCGGGGCCCAGAAAAACAGACAAAATGTTTGGCATGTTGAAGGTGGCTCTCCTTATACATCAACGGTGTTCACATCGAGTGTCTCACAACATAACGATTCTTCACCAATCCGCCATTAAACACTTGAATGGGAAATCGTTGTCTGGTGTGATGAATCCGCTTCCCTATGCAGCACTATCACATGGTGAACAAGACAAAAGAGTCTGAGAGCGCCGCAATTTAGGCAGCGCCACAAAATGTAAAAAAAAATAATAATAAAAAAAATAAATGTAAATGAATACTTTGTGAAGACACTGCAGTGGACATATATTTGATACACCTCTCATGTAGGTAAATATGTACAAAATCATTGCACAGATATATTCAATATTCTATTTTGGCCGTTTCAATATTTGTACACATGCACATTAAATATTTAGCTCAAATGAAAGTGAACACATCCTCGGTAAAATGGTCAAAGACACTGTAAATATGCAGACAACAAATATTGAAAAAAAGCCAAAGTTTAATATCAAAAGGTATGTATTGGATCTATCAGAACTTGTTTGCAAATATATGTTTTATTTTTAAGAAAATATGTCATATTTCCATTTGGGAAAATCAGCTTGACTACCATCGGTTTCCTGGACAAACAGCCCAGAAACTGTTGCAAGCTACGGTGCATCTTCCACAGATCCAACATGAAAACTAACACTGCAACTAACAGATGGGAGGCAAATAATGGAACAGTTCACACACACACACACACTATACTGCACTCAGAATTCATGGAATTCAAACAATGTCCACCACCACAAATGATTATCATTGAACACAGGACTTGAGAGTTGGAGGCATAGATGTTAAACAGTAAACGAGTGTAAAAGTCCAACTGCACTACAAACTGTGTGCAAAGCTGGGCAATACTCTGAAGGCTACATGGGCATCACACTGTTATTGGAACAACTCGCAAGAAATGCAATTTAAAAAAAAAAAAAAGATTAGTTAACCAAATGTCAAGCAGTGCAAACAGTGAAGCGCCTAGACCTGCTTGATCTATCGCTGTGATTATAGGCTGTTTAATCTACATAGCAACGGTGTCACTGGTCTAAGGCTCATTATTTTCAGTTTTTAATTAAAAAGAAATCTGGAAATGTATTGGTGTTTGACATTTCAAACTTTAAACATACAAAAATACAATACAAAAACCCAGGTGAAAATCAGATAACAAAAATACTGTTTGCATCACAAGCACTTAGTTTAACAGATTGTTTTTTTAAAGCTGCACTATCAATATTTTTATATTAACAATGGGCAAAATGACTACTAGTAATATGAAAATGGTCACTAAAGTGACATACCTAGAGCACTAGCGCTATGCAGCGTTTTAGAGTCCTTTAGCTGATTTTAAGGGTCTCGCAATTTTACTGTTTTGGTTCATCGTTCTCATCCAGTTTTTTCCCCAGCAGCAGCCCGAAGCCGTTTCCAGTGGACAACGCTCTGATAAACCCACTGTACACTACCTGCAGACAGACAAAGTGAGCAACTAGGTGGTGAACATAATAAAGCATCTAGCAAGCTAAAAAGCTAGATATTTATCTCAGGAGTTGGTGGAGACTAAAACAGAGCTAGAAGGAGAGAATATTGGACTTACATTTATCAGGTTGCCAGAAACACGACTCCCAATGAATGCTAATGTAACTCTGTCTGCTGGATCTGTGAATAAGTAATAGTTTGCTAACATGTTAGCCAAATCAACTTTTCAAGGCCATATGCAAATGTGTCATTTTTAGTTTGTTTGTTGTGCATAAAAGATTAATGCAGCTTAAATTATTTTGAGGGACTCAAGTTATGGTAGCTACTATTTAAGGCCCAATTATTTTGGGACATAACTAGCAGGTAGCAGCAATAACTGAGTTTTGTCACAAGACAGGATATTTTCTACACTGCAGCAGGAAACAACAATGTTTGAATGTGAATGATCATAAAATCCTTGTTTAAATCTATCTGCTCCTTTTTTTCCAAATCAGGTCATTTTTCTGTGTAACACTGAACATGATGAGCCTCATCTATGGTACAAGAAGCCATAGGATGATCAATGGAGATTAGAGACAATGTCATCTTAGTTGTCTACTTACTTCACAAGCATAATATTCTACCTAGGTCTTGGAATGCTTCTGTGGATTCAAATGCTGTTTGAGGGTCTTCTACAGGGTGGGAAATCAACACCTCTCACCAGCCATATACTGGCGCGCATATAAATTACTGCCAGACCTGTTGAATCAAGAAATCACTTAAATAGAACCTGTCTGACAAAATGAAGTAGGCTGAAAGATCTCAAAAAGTCATGCCGAGGTCTAAAGAAATTCAAGAACAGATGAGAAACAAAGTCACTGACTAAGGCTGTGGGACTCCAGCGAACCACGGTGAGAGCCATTATCCACAAATAGAGAAAACTTGGAACAGTGGTGAACCTTCCCAGGAGTGGCCGGCCTACCAAAATTACTCCAAGAGCGCATCGATGACTCATCCAGGAGGTCACAAAAGAACCAAGCACAACATCTAAAGAACTGCAGGCCTCACTTGCCTCAGTTAAGGTCAGTGTCCATGATTCAACAATAAGAAAGACAAAAAATGGCATCCATGGGAGAGTTCCAAGGCGAAAACCACTGCTGACCAAAAAGAACACAAAGGCTAGTCTCACATTTGCCAAAAAACATCTTGATGATTCCCAAGACTTTTGGGAAAATATTCTGTGGACTGACGAGACAAAAGTTGAACTTTTTAGAAGGTGTGCGTCCCGTTGGCGTAAAACTAACACAGAATTTCATAAAAAGACCATCATACCAACAGTAAAACATGGTGGTGGTAGTGTGATGGTCTGGGGCTGCTTTGCTGCTTCAGGACCTGGATGACTTGCCGTAATTGATGGAACCATGAATTCTGCTCTCTACCAGAAGATCCTGAAGGTGAATGTCCGGCCATCAGTTCGAGACCTCAAGCTCAAGCACACTTGGGTTATGCAGCAGGACAATGATCCGAAACATACCAGCAAGTCCACCACTGAATGGCTTAAAAAAAACAAAATGAAGGTTTTGGAGTGGCCTAGTCAAAGTCCAGACTTAAATCCAATTGAGATGCTGTGGCATGACCTTAAACAGGCCGTTCATGCTCAAACCCTCCAATGTGGCTGAATTAAAACAATTCTGCAAATAAGAGTGGGCCAAAATTCCTCCACAGCGACGTAAAAGACTCATTGCCAGTTATCGCAAACGCTTGGTTGCAGTTGTTGCCGCCAAGGGTGGCACAACCAGTTATTAGGTCTAGGGGGCAATTACTTTTTCACATAGGGCCAGGTAGATTTGGATAGCTTTTTTTCCCTTAATAAAATGAAATCATTTAAAAACTGCATTTTGTATTTACTCGGGTTATCTTTGTGTAATGTTAAAATTTGTTTGATGATCTGAAAACATTTAAGTGTGACAAATATGCAAAAATATAAGAAATCAGGCAAATACTTTTTCACAGAACTATATATATACCTTCACTTTGGTAGGTAATCCATGTTTTTGTCGAATTAAAAGCTAAGCTTGATTGGTGAACTAGTTACAGTGGCTAAAGAAGTTTGGAGAACCACCAGCCACTGTGACCAGTGTTTCCTGCCCTGGTCTTGCATATTGCCGCCAACAATCCATACGAAAACCAAAAGAACTAGACAGACCCCCAAAGACAAATGCCAGTTACTGGTGATACAGAAGCCTGGTGAACAGCTTAGTAGCAGCAAAAGGCATGGTTGGATTTATGCCCTCATCGTTTGCCTAGAGCCCAGTGAGGTCTACAATGGCCTTGATGAAGATGGTGTCGTCGCGTATGTAGGAGTTTTTAGAGTCCAGCTTGGAGAGTGGACAAAAGAGCGGGCAGCCGCTGGCGATGTTCATATCGCTGACGGGCCTCTGGAAGGATGAGGAGGAGATGTCGGGCCGGAAGGCATCAATTATGTGCTCCCTGTTGTTCTGGTCGAGCAGCATTAAGGTGACCTGGGCACAGATGTTAGGAGTCTAGCCTTACACCTGCTCTGATGGAGAAACTGGAGCTGACACACTAAGGCAGTTCCAGTCTATAGTATGATGACACTTTAAAGGTGCTAGTTATAATATGATTAACAGTGTACTCAAAATCAATAATGGATCATAGAAAAGGTAAATCAAATAAATAAAAAATATTGGTGCAAAAACAGAAACAACATGGTGCTTTTGGATTTCAAAGTCCTTTAAAAACAAAGCTAGCCAAAAGTGGCTAAAATAAACACCTGGCAAACAAATATATATCCAAATACTGTGCATCTTATACACTTATTTGCTTTCTTCTTGAGAGTTAAATGAGAAGATAACCATCTCATTTCTTTACGTTTAAGTTTGAAGCTGGAATCAGGACATGGTTAGCCTAGCTTAGCATAAAGAGTGTTAGCAGGGGAAAACAGCTAGCCTGGCTCTGTCCAAAGTTAAAAAAAAATACACCTACCAACATCTCTAAAACGCCCTAAATAACATGTTTGTGATTATCTCATAAACATAAACTTAAAAATACTGCTAGCTATGAAATAGTTCTAACACGTTGTAACTTCTTCTAAAGCCACAAATTGTTATTTTTGCATTTCTGTTTGTGTGCAGGTTACACAAACAAGACACAATGTGAGCTTTAGGCATACAGAACAGAACCAGACCGACTGTCTCCCCGTTTCAGTCTTCATACTAAGCTAACCACGTCCTGACTACAGCTCCGTCCTTTAAAGTCACTGAAATGACAGTTGCAGCATCGTTAGCTTGGTTAGGTGGGGTTTAGATAAGAGAGGGATTTAAATTCAATCTTGAGATTTGATTAGATTGCTCAAAAGTGGGGGTGGGTTAGCAAATACACAGAGCTGTAAGAGACATAAGGAGCCGTAGAGACTGCTGGCTTTCATCCACAGCTCCCTCTCACCTGCTTGAAATTTGATTTCTATTCTTATTTTTAATTTACATATTTCTACATTTTGTTTTTACTTTTCTCTATTCATCTTTACGTATTTCTGTCCTTGTGACGCCGAGTTTCCCCTCTGGGGATCAATAAAGGCTTATCTTTTCTTATCTTAGCTTTACTGAATAAATCAGACCTCAGCCACATTCTTTGGAGATGTAAACAAAGTTTTTGTCAACTAGAATTCAAATACACACCTCTGACCCATGGTACCACTCCTACTGCTACCTACTATGATATGAGCCAAGAAACAAAGTGCTGTTTCATATGATGGGTGGGGTTAGCTGGTTGCCCAAAATCACATTTGAAGGGATGAACTCATAAAACAAATCTAAAAAATTACTACGTTGACATATATTTAGCATGAACACAGACAGCTTGAAGAACACACAGATATGAGATTGGTATCAATTCTCTTATCTCACTCTCAGAAAGAAAGCAAATAAGAATATTTCCCAAAATGTTGAATTATTCCTTTATCTTATTTATTTCATGATATGGACAGTTAATGAAACTAAATGTAATAATAAACTTTTGGTCATATTATCCACAAAATACACCAGTGTGTGTGTGTGTGTGTATGTATTCATGTATATAAAACACAAAATAATTACCATTGATGTACAGCAGCATTATATCTGTCTGCAGGGTGGAGAGACCTCTGATAATAATGAGTGTTACCTTCTGATTAAACGGCCACTTGAGGAGTGCGTCGCTGTGTCCTCTCATCACCACAAAGAACAGAGACAAGTGGGTGCCGCGGCCCGTCCCGTCACCATTCAGGTAGATCCGCAGGCACATCTTGTAGCCGTATTTACTGGTATAAAAGGCTGGAAAACATAATACACCAATAAAGTGTAATGATGTCTTTTATTCACTGCAAAAGTGGAAATCCTTAAATCAGACAGACGCCTCATCATTGTCTGGATTATAACTCAGATGTTAGTAATCATATGAAGTTGCTACCAGGAGAGAACATTGCAGGGGCGCGGCCGGCCACGGCGTCCTGCCTCTTCTTGGTGAAATCCGAGATCTTCCAGACAAAGATGCCGTCGTATGTGGCTGCAGACATCTCCCTCATTTTCCCATCCATCTCCACGATGGACAGGTCCCTCAAACTCACTGTCCTCTCTAGCTGACGGACCTGCAGCACGGCAACACATGAACAAGACGGTTTACTTAACAAGCTTTCAGTCTTTAGTGAGACCAAAACCGATGCTCCCTGATAGGAGAGTGCTATAGTAATGTGACAAATATGATGAGCAAACACCTGATCAAGCTTTTAGCAATGATTAAACTAAACTAATTATACGTAGAATTGTGTTAATATAGGACTATAAAGAACTATAGTACAATCATTTCCAAAACTTTTGCATTATGTTACACATGATGTTTGAGAAATGTCATATTATGCCCTTTTAGAGAAAACCCAAGATGGAACGACAGGGACAGTGTCACTGAACTTCATTGCACCTTTGACTGACACAGGGATTAGTAGATTATGATCATTTTCATTTGTGGATGAGGTGCTCCGTTCTAATTCTCTTTTAATTTCTGGTGCCTTGGCAATCTAATTTCTCTTCATTAAGGTTTCAACTTGATCTCACAGCTGGACTGCGGAAGTCATGTGTCACTTTGTCACCTTGTTGTTGAGGATCTCGATCTTGTCCTGGTCCAGTCGGTGTTGGCGGTTGTAGGCCTCCATGGTGGTGGAGGAGCGCTCCATCTCTCGGTTGAGGACGCAGACGATGTTCTCGAACGTGCTCACTTTGAGCTCCAGCTCCTGGCAACGCCGGCTCAGCTCAGCCACCTTGGTTTTTTCGCTCTGGAGCTGCAGCTCCAGGGCAGCGCCCAGAGTGCTGGGCAGCGGTGTGAAGGAAGTGGCCAGGGTCGGGGCGCATGCACCCTGCACGGGAGCTGCACCAACACCCCCCAGCTGGCTCATCTTCAGCTCCAGGTCCCTGAGGGACTGGTGGAGCTCCTGCAGCTTGTGGCTGGCCACATCCAGGCTCTGGGGCTGCAGGCTCTCCAGGCTCACCTTGATGCCCATTATGAAATGCAGGAGGAGGTTGAGGTGTTCATACGAACACTGCCGCTCATGGTCATGGATCTTCTCTTTCTCCACCTTGGTGTCAAAGAAAGACACAAGCAGAAACACATTCAAAAACACAAAGAATAGTCCTCATCCATTACATACTGACAGAAATGACATGTTAATGATGTATGTGAAGAAGAAAATGGTAAAAGCATACAGAAAGAAATGATATAATGGATAATGGATATATGCACAATACAAAGTATTCACCCCCGTAATTTTTCAGTTTTTATTGTTTAACCACATTGACACTGAACAACAGAAAAAAATGCTTCGACATTAAAGTGATCTGACACATTGAGTACACACCATTTGCTATGACATATTTTTGGAAGTTGCCTATTAAAGTTGAATGGAAACATGCTACGTGTAATGAAGGGGTGCAATTGATCGCACGTTAAATACATCTGGACGGTCAAACAGCTGATTAGTCAGTTTCCTGTCAAGAACTACTTGGTGAAGATAAAAACACATTCCAAACTAATCCAAATGAAAAGGACCATTCAAGGAAAGGTTCCAAGAAAATGTACGAGGCATCACTCTGGGTACAGTAAGGGCAATCACAAAATAAACCCTGCAAAAATGTGGTACAGCCGTAAATCTGGCTCGAGAAGGTCGTCCTCAAAAAAGGAGTGTCCTGAAATGGGCTCTAGTGAAGGAGGCCACCAAGGGCTGGGGTATATATGAAAAGAACTAATTTGTAAGGCATGACGTCAGACCACATCAGAAGGCCAAAGTGTTTATAGCTGTTCAACCGCCAGCCTCTCCAGAAAGGTCTTCATAGTTTTGCACTTGGTTGTTCACATGAAAAATGACAGAAATAGTTGTGCAAATTAAATTTAAAAAAGAGCTTTAGAAAGATCACTTCCGATGCTGGAAAGGTGTGGGGCAGGGGGTTCCCAAAGCTGTTCGACCATCCATCAAGCACTTCTGTTGGAGTGTAATGGTGCCTTATGAGGCCAGTGGACGCTGTTGCGTCGGTGCTTCACCAGTCGCAGCTTTGTGGCTGTTCTCAAACGGCATCTGGGCTAGTGTTTGTTTCAGAGTCTTCCACTTGCCACCTAGTCCAGGGTTAATTTTGGCATTGGATTTAGATTTAGTTTTAGTCTTTTGATGAAAATGTGTATTAGGTTTAGTAAAATTTTAGTCCATTTGATTTTTGTTTGTTTTAGTGTAGTTTTAGTCTAGTTTGTCCAAGGTGTTTTGTTGCTGCTTCTTGTCTAATTTTCACTGGGATTGTTTATATCTGCTTTTGTTCCTCCAAGAACTGGTTAGTCAGACATTACTGAATGCAGGCTGTTGAGTACCACATTAAAACTGCCCATTCTTTCACATTATCGTCACATTTTGTCATAGTTCTCATTTTTAAAAGGTGACTTTTTATTTAGTTTTAGTCCCATTTTTGTTGTGTGAAAAAAGGGTTGCCAACGGATACTTTTCGCCATAGTTTTTGTCGATGGAAATAATGCTTTTGCCATGTAAGCCAAACATGGCAGAAGCATTCTAAACATAGCATCCCCAGCATGAAGCATGGTGCTGGCAGCATCATGCTGTGGGGATGCTGCCCTGCAGCAGGCCCTGGAGGGATTGTGAAAGAAAGGTCAAATGATCCTGGAGGACAACCTGCTGCAAGAGAACTGCCACTTAGAACAAGATTTATATTTCAGTATTAGACTAATGCCAAACATAAAGCCAAGGGCACATGAGAAGGACGTCAGGAATAATGTTCTGCAGTGGCAGAGTCCAAATCTCAAACCAATCCAGGTCCACTTACAGGCTTTTTCCGGGGCTTTTAACCACATCTCATGGTCTTCTTCAGCAAACGGAGTTTGCGCAGATGTTTAAAGTTGATATAGACCTGTGTGTTTCCAGGTATGGGGGGTACTACTGCACATGAGAAAAAAGTTGGATGAAGCCTTTTGTGTCTCCAGAGGGTGCTGCGTGAAGTCTGATAAATGTCCTCAAGTGATGTCACTTGAGTCAGCGTCGGTTGGGGCTGAAGACTACAAGTTTGAAAATGAAAGAAATCTTGGGGTGAGGAGTTAGAAAGAAGAGAGCTCTGTAGCCCGCTCCTCATCTCTACTTGAGGCTAGCAGCTCCAGGCAACATTAGCCGCTACTAGCATAACACACCTCAATCTCTGACCAAACTGTCGGTGATTGAGACGCATTGTGGGTAATGTAGGCACCAGGTTTTGACAAGGAAGAAGAATGCATGGAATGAAAAAACATGATATCTCTGGTTCTGCTGCATTGACTTTGATACATTTTTTAAACTACATCGAGAGTCCGACAGTGTTATAGGAGTATAGTATATATACTATATATAGTATAGGCTAACACTGCAATCAAATTTATGTTTTCTACTCAAGTCTTCAAAAATGGAACTAAATGTTTTTCAGTATTTCTGTTGATCAGTGTAAAAAAGCCTAAACATGCTCATACTATTACTATTTTACTCACTATTTTTAATAACACATGAAAAAGTCCCAAGTTAGGTGAATACTTCATACAGGCATTGTGCATACGCACACAGGCTTCATACTCAACAACACAGGATTCATTTACAGGCATGTGGCAACAAATTCTGTAATAACTGTTGAATAATGTAATAAAGTGGCAAACTAAGGAAAAGTTCTAAATGCAATAAAGAATAAATCTTATTTTCTCCTAATTTTGGTTCATGTACTGGGAAAATCATGATATTCATACATTTTTAATTAAATCATCAGTCTGAAAATGTTTCTCTCTATCCACTATCAGCTTGTTGAATTTCATTCATTACATGATCCAGTAGTTATTACATTAGCCATTGTTACACATATAGCATATTATGACAAAAATGTCTACTTACAGACGTATCGCAGCCAACAACATGAAATCTGCATGGTGCTTTAAATTTACTGCAGAACTTAATATGGTCCACATACTGCAAAACAAATCAAATGAAAGAAGCAAATGATCTATAGAATACGTTGCAGAATTTGATCCCTAGCTAAATGGTATATGAGATCAACAGATCAAACTGAATTGTGAAAAAATCACTTGAAAATAAATATCTGGGATACCTTTTCTCTCGGGATCTTTTTCTTTGCACAACCTTCGCAAATCATCGGGTACTTTGGACAGATTTCATCATGAGCCTAAAACAAAGTAAGGAAAGTTAGTTCCCAATAACAGAAATATATATACAAGTTATAAATATAAGGGGTATTTTAAAACATCAGAGGCAGCTTTTTTATGAGAACAATTTTACTAAATATATGTTGAGGTACAAAGTTTGCAACAAAGTTTTACTTGGAAACTCATTTGAACTGTCTCACTTGTAAAACTCATAGACTGTATGTAAAGATGGACGACATGTCTCCACTTCTTTCCACTATACAAAAATGAAGCCAAACTATTCCGGATAAGGGAGTTGCACTGGTGACGTCATTTGGAGCCAGAGTCTGCACAGTAGTGATCCCGTCCATGCACCCGCCCGAACCAATCGCGAGCACACTCACATTTGTCAATCATGACGTCTCACCACCTTTTTATAGCATCAAACACCTAATTAAAACTAAGCTTATCTTCAAAACCATCTTTGGGAAAAATGTATTTGATGTGTACTTTGATTTTTCAGTTTGGCCCATGTCTCATCTGCTAACATGGAGGAGGCGGGGTTCCTGACCTATACTGCAGCCAGCCACCAGGGGGCGATCCAGATGTTTTGGCTTCACTTTTGGGGAGCTGTCATGTCGTCCATCTTTATATATAGTCTATGATAAAACTCTGTTGAACATTTGCACATGGAGGTTTATTCTTGACCTTGGGAACACATATCTGTGATAAACTACTCCAAATTCAAGGTTTGCTTACTAGCATTTTCCAGAGTTTTTGACCATATCTCATGACTTTCTTCAGAGAATAGAACCTGCTCAGGTGTTATCACATGGCTTATGGCAAGCCTTTTCAAAGTCTGACACTCTGAGCCCACCGTAAAAAAATCAGGACAAATCTCATGCTTCCACATTGAAAAGCCGCGTCACCAGCGTTCGTAGTTACTGACGCCTACGCATTTAGCACAGCAACCTATGCAGATAGGTTGGTGATGTCTGGACACACAAATCCAATCTGATCACTTGCAAATAACCGATTTGAGAAACAAATCTGATTTGTCTGCAGTCTGAACAAAGCCAAGGAGTCAGCACTTCTTACAAACCATTCAACAAACCCTAAAGAGCTCCTGCTCCCCCTTGGTCACTCAGCAGGAGTTAGGACAACTGGAGAAAGATCATATACCACCTGTTATCATGTGACTGAACTTCTGTACTTGCATCATGTTACAACAACTGAGAAAGTTACATTTTCTGAGGGTGGCCGTGAGACATGGTTGAATGCTCTGGGAAAGCTAAGTACTAAAGTCTAAAGCTAATAAGTGAAGTTTAGAATATTTAATCACAGACATTTAACAACATCCATTGACAATAACATAGGTCTCTATATGCCTGGACTAAATAGGCTGCCTGCATATTACAATATTAAAATACAACATATTCCTGAAACAATGGCTCCCTAAATAAAGTCAATACTTGAACAGTGTCTGATTATACTGATACAGAGAAGCCTGACCTTGATGTTCTTTAACAGGAAGGGTTCTTTGCAGTATTTGCAGTTGAGCGTCCTCTCTGGACACTCTCTCTCGTTGTGGCGCTCCTGTTCATTGGCTCTCATCAGCTCTTTACAGGAAGGACACAGGATGATCATGAAGTCACAGTTGCCCTCATGGCTGGCCTGCGGGTGACCAACAATAACCGTTTCAACATTTCGACACAGTGTTGTTTGATGAACTTGGGTGTACCTTTGACTTGATGACGTCAGTGAGTGTATTTATATATAAAGGTGCATCTGACAGTTAGGTTAAACTTGCCTGAAGAAGAAGAAGACAAAGAAGAAGAACCCAGATATATGTAAGAATAAGTGATATTAGAAAAAAAGTCCAAACATTATTTTATAGTGGTCAACTGTCTTTTTTTGTTGTTGTTGTTGGCTAATTAACACATTTAGCAGAAAAATATATTTGTGTTTAAAATAGGAGCAATTGGGAGCTGCTGCATCACATTTACAGAAATGTATATAGAATTTTCCTAATAAAACAATAAAATTGATTCTTATCTGAGTTTTGAAAATGAAAAATAACATCTTTACATTTCTTGAGTTCGCAGTGATAAATGAAATGACACCATTCCAAAAGGTGGACACTCAACAACATTCAGAAAATAAGTGAGGTAATAATTCAGGCTGAGTAAAACAAAAAAGCTATTCTGGAAATGAGAAAATGAGCTGGGTACATATCATGCAGTATTTTTTCAGATGGGTTTCTCATGTTGCCAACTTGTTCTGATTGGTGAACTAAAAGGATATGTTGACTATGGGTTACAGTTTGGAACGTTACTAATATGAGTTCATTGATGCGCACACAGTGCTTCAGTCCACTGTGATCTGAAAACACATTTTATCATCAAGTCCTCCAGTTAGCCAAACACCAACCAAGGCTCTTTGTTTACCCATGAATATTATACGCTATATACATATACACTACACCATATACACTGTCTGGGGCATTTCTAGCTTTTTGGGTGCCCTATGCAAAATGTAGTTTGGGGGCCCCTATTTGTGAAAGAAAAAGCCTGTTTTGGGGCCCTACATAACTGCATAGTCTGCATATAGCAAGAAACCACATGTGACTGAACACTGGACTTTAATTTGTGTTTTGATATTTAATGCTGTGCTCTATAGAACAGCAGTCTGGAGGAAAGGTCTCCAACGCGCCTGGCCATGTGACTCAGACATTATGTAATTGGTGCATTTATGAAAATGTATTGCACTGTATTACAGTATATATCTTTGTTTATTATTCCATAGACATATGGTTTCAATTAGGGTATGCCATCTTAAATGCTTGTGCTTTGCCTCTTTCAGTCATTAATAGTGAAATGGTACCAACTCAGCATTCATTGTGAGAGCATTTGTGACCCAGAGAAAATATTAATAATACAGGGGAGGGCCTTTGTTTTTTTTGTTTAGAAAGTTTTACAGACGTATCGCAGCCAACAACATGAAATCTGCATGGTGCTTTAAAGTTTAAAGAAAGTTGTTGGGGGGTTTTTTGTTGTTTTTTTTTTTAAATATAATATTCAGCATCCTTCCCACCCAAATAAATTTTGTACAAACCCTTAGTATTTTTGTATTTTATTGTGGGAGCAAATTATTTTAGATCAGCTGTCGTTTAGACCAAATAATAAAAAAAATAAATACGCAAAATATGTTGGTGGTGGTGTGTTGTTTTAGGTACCAGTGACATGATGAAATATGATCCAGGAGGTCCAGTTTATGAAGCGACAATCAGGAGGTAAACAGCAGAAATACAGCATCCACATTACAAAGTAATCCACCTGGAAAGTGGGCTTGCATGTCTTTGACTGGCCAACACAGTGCCTTGCCAGACGACATCACATTGTGTTGCCTTCTTGTTTTATAAAAGTACCATGTAGTTTTTGACCACTAGTGGTGCTATAGAGCAATATTTGGAAGAGCACAATGACATTGGTCAATGTAGCCTAAATGAACCGCTCGGATTTTATGCAGTTCTGTTTTTATTTTGGACAGAGATATGTACTCCAGATTTAGCCTGTCTGTTGAACAATGTTCCCTTATCTTTGACATCCATTAAACGTCTGTTCAAATAACTAACTACATTCTGAGCATTTGTGCGCACAAAGTATTGATTAGAATGCACAAATTAAGTCATTGATTTGGGTCCTGGTTAATTTAGTGACACCGGTGGTTACCATGGTGACAGCAAGTGCAATTTAATACTATAGCAAACACTCTTTAAGCAGCTACTTTGTGGGAAATATGTCAGACGAGCAGCTGGTGTATCTGTCTACAGTGCAGCCAAACAAACTCCCATTGTTTAATTGAAGAAGAAAGTCAATAATCATCCTTTTTCCCATCATGCAATGTGCAACTATGATCGGATTTCATGTGGTTGCTTTACAATAAAGGCCACCCTGTTTTTCGCCAGCTTTAGGCTTTTAATGTGAAGCAGCAGCAGAAGGATGTTGTGTTTGCATTAGCAGGAACTTAATACAGCAAAAAATGAGGTTTGATTTAATTTACATTTTAAGCATTATAACTTTAACATGTTGGAAGTCCAAATCTTGTGTACATGTGGATTGTTATAGCAATGTCACTGTACAGGACTTCATATCAGTTACACCTACAGGAAAACTTGCTCATGGCTTGTTGAACTTTTTGACCAGTAATGTAGCGTAGAGAAGTTTTGTAAATGTATGACTTTGTAAATGTAGAACTCAAAATGTGATCAGTGGAAGAGACAGTATTCAAGATAGTAGAAACAACTGCACATAGTCCCAGTAAGTGGCTGCTAGAGCAAACAAACACACCAGCCACGGTCAGGATTAAATGGACATTTGACTTGGGAGCGGGTGGTCATTTCCCAGCCTGCTTTGCATTAGTGTGCACCTCAAAATCTTTGATAGTTCCCGTCCACGTGCATCCTTCATTGGGACAGACAGCTGCCAAGGCCTCCACCTCTCTCCGAGCTGCGTTGTCAGGGAAAGCCTGTGTGGAGAAGCGAAGGTTGTGGTCAGTCTAGTTGGTGTCTTCAGTTACAGTCTTCAGGGTAGTGTTACAAAACACTCTGCATCTGAGGATCAGAATGCCTGGAGCTCACTTTTCTCTCCTGGCTAATTTCTCCAGCACATATGGTCGCTGTAGGGACACAGGACTATCGTTGCTCCCATCTACTGCCTACACTGCCAAGAATGATAGAGCAGTTAACAACGTTTTTGTCATGTTGGCTCTGTACTCCAGCACACTGGATCTGAAAACAAATAATGACTGTGACGTTACAGTGCTGACTCTCAGGATTATTTTGAGGGTTTTTACGTCAATCACCTCCACCCTAAAAATACTTAACCTGGCCCAACTCTACTCCTAACGACAGACTCTTCATTATGTTAACAAACTAGGGAACTTAAGTGCATGCTAGAGCTGCAACTATTAGTCAATTGATAAAGAAAATTAATTGCCAACTATTTTGATAATCGATTAATCATTTCAGTCATTTTTCTAGAAAAAAATTTCAAACATTTGCTGATTAATCGGCAGATTGATCAATAATAAAAATAAATAATAATAAAGTTAGTTGCAGCCCTGGTGCATACTAATGCTGTATTTAATATAACCGTGAAAAAAAATGGAAAAAAAAGATGCAGTGTAGGGTAAATAAAAATGTACTTACTCCACCTTGCTTGAGAATGGAGGTGGGTTCCTCAAACAAGTCTTCTTTGATGCAAGCATTGCATTTCTGTGGTCCAGAGCTTGAAGGGAGGAAAAACAAATACTTACATTAGCACAGATACAGTGCCAATACTAAACTACCAGCTACCATGTGTCAGACAATTAGAGAGGCGAAGTCCCTCCACTTCCGGTGTCCTCCATGGGACCTTATTTCGGAAATATTTTGTACGGTAGTCAATGGCGGGAGACAAATAATTTTTTGATCCCGTCTGAATTGTGCCATGAATAACACATATGATGTTTGTCAATTTAAAAGATAATTTTGCAAGTCAGGAAAGTTTTTCAAGTAAGATTGACAAATATTTACTGGTTCCAGCTTCTCTAATGTAAAGATTTGCTGTTTTTCTCTGTTTTAGATCACTCTAAATTGAATATCTTTGGGTTTTGGACTGTTGGTAGATCAAAACTAGTCATTTGAATATGTCAATTTCGGCTCTGGGGAAATGCGATGGACATTTTTCACTCATTTCATAGACAAATCGATTAACTGATTAATTGAGAAAAATATCGGCAATAATAATTGTTAGTTGTAGCCCTACACACATCCCGCAGTCTGGTTTGTCATTTTATTGTAGAAGATACAGAAGAAGAACTAGCTTTATTACCTAAACTTTAATTTAAAAATTGTAGCAAATCAAAACACATTTACACATACACAAACACATGAAACCAGATTACTGAGAGAAATGTGTTAACAAGACAAGAGTAACGTGTTTATATTGGTTGCAATAGTTTGATAATTACTGTAAAACCCTGTTTACATGCAGTTGGTCAGTAATCAATTACCATTCTGCTGCAACTGCATGACCAGATTATCTTATTAGGGGACCCTGGGTGGAAAAATGCTTTTGGGCACCTATTGACATCCACCACCACCCTCTGTATCACTGTATATGCACCTTGACAAGTTCCCATCAGGTAGAGAATCAGATAATAATTATAATAGATGTTGTGACTCTATGATATAGATTCCAAAAATCTGATAGGTCACGGATTTTGGTGGAACACCCGTTAGGGTGTTTTGTATAAGGGCATGTGCTTAACAAAGATTTCAGGTAGGTTATATCTTGCTGTGGCAGCAGTCATTACTCTTGGTGCTTGTCAAGACTAAAATGATGAAATGTGTCCGTTTCCATCACACACATGCGCACTGTAAAAAAAAAAAATCAGTGATCACTACCAAATAGCTAAAAAAATAAATATGGAATTTTTTTATGTAATCTTGTATCATAAAAGAAATTCAGTCACATTCTCGTTCCTACTACTGCCATTCTTATATAGAAAAACTACTGAAAACTACACGTAGTACAACAAGGATTGGATAGACACTTGTCAGGTCAAGTTATCGACTATATGCATAAAGGTCATGCTAAACTCCGATCACAAAATACCCAATTTCATACTGGCTCGCTTATCGACAAAGATACACACTGATTGGAATATATTGTAAGACTTTAAGAGTTGCCGGGACCTTTTAGTAAATTTGGCATAAATACCGACCTGATATTACTTATACAATACACTGTCAAGTTCAACTCTTCGACACTGCTTGCTCCGGTCACCCACAACATAGATTAGCAGGATTAGACTACGAGGACACCTGGCCAACCCATCACACAAATTGAGATTTAATTGGGATCAAGTGGTGATTGGTGAATCACCTGTACGCCGAATTTTTCAGTGGGTCTTTGCAATCGTTTATAGCGTTACATGTGACAATAAGCAGGGCGGTATTAAATTGAAAGATATTTGAAGGAGGGATGGTGACAAGCTCTGATTGCTCATGTAGGCTACACATCTAGCTAGCTCGCTAGCAACCATGACACTACTCACCTCACAATTTTGTTGAAACAGAACGAACAAAAGCGGTGACCACACTGAGCTTGCAAAGGCCTTCTTAAGATTTTCTGACACGAATTGCACAAATGCTTGTCTTCGTGGTTGTTGGCCAAAATTTTCTTTGGGAAGCCCGGTTTGTTGCCTTCCAGGGAAGATGGTGGAGACGGCTCCTGTGCAGCCATTATTCCCTTGAACAATATCGGGATTCTCAGCGGGGTGTGTTCAAGACAGCAAACCCAGCTGAATATAATTTTAGAAATAATCGCCAGCAACGACTCATTGCTCTCTGACAATTTTTTACTACTTATGTTAAGGCCGCATAACGATATTTGATCTTCGTGTACATACACAAAATAAGACCAGGAGTTTTCATGTGATAAAAGTGACAGCTGAGGATGCTGCGTTCACGTGTAAGTCACTACGTATACCGCTAGGCGCCGCAAGCTCGGGAGCAGAGCATCCAGGCGAGTATCACCAGGAAGCAGGCTGCGCTGGATTGGAGCACCACAGCTGCGGCAAGTTAGTTAAATTTAGCAAGTATAATCTCGGAAGTGTAGTCATTTGTCTTAATCTAAACACGTTTCTTTTCAAATGTAGAGAAAACAATCTCAACGTTCATTTAGTAGCTGTTCCTGAGCTTTTGATCATATCACATGCTCTTCATCAGCAGTTATGGAATTATAGATGTTCAAGTTTTAATTTTCTTTTGAGCACTTTTAGGATTTCCCAACCATGTTGCCTTAACAGCTGAGGTTCAAAGTTCACTCTTGAGCTTGGAAACTACATCTGCTGAAAAAGATTAGTGTTATATAATGGAAAGCACCAATAGACACTGAATGGACCTTGTGGTGAGGTTGCTGTCTCAACTGCTGTTTCTAAGGTCAGACAAAAAAGTAAAAAACAAAAATAGACAACAATAAATCTTTTTTTGCAAGACTAAAAATTACAACAATAAAATGTTAAGAATAGATAAAAGTCAATAAATCAAGTAAACACAAGGGACAGAACTAGTATGAAAACCAGTGATTAAGACTTAAAAACTAGGCAACAAATGACGAGGCACCTTAAGTAAAAGCCAGGCTAAAAAGATATGTCTCAAGGTTTCTTTTAAAAATGTCCCTCAGATCCTCAGGCAGACTGTTCCAGAGACTTGGGCCACAGTGGCTAAAGGCTGACTCTCTTTTTATCTGAGAACCTTGCAACCTAAAACTGAAACTATATGCATGGCCAGACACCACAGGGGTTAAGAGAGAAGATATGTGATTTTTCTCATTTGGGTGAACTGACCCTTTAATGTACAGACCATGTCTAACAGGACAGTTGTGAAAATGACAAATAATAGCCTCTATTTTCACGTATGCCTATATGACGGAAATAATATTCCATAAAGTAATGGAATCACTCGACGTGAAATGAAAATAGGCAGTGGTGTGTTTTTTAGCTGATTTCTGCATTTAAAACGTGTCTTCTGTACTTCTTAAACATAAGCTTATTTTGAAAGTTGTAACGGAAGCTGTGCGTTTGTTGTGTCACGCTTGACGCGGGCTCGCTGTAGCTGCTTTCTCTGCAGAGGAATGTCGCTGCTATATCTGTGTCGGGATGGAGGTCTGACAGATGTTTTGGGAAAAAGATGTCGGGACTGCAATTCCTTATCTTATTAAATAACGGTGAGTGTATGTAGCCGGTACCACCTGGAAGAAAACATTCAGTCTAGCTGCCGTTTAACGTCACTGAGCGTACAGGGGGGAAAGCTAAGCTAATATCGGCTGGATAGCTAACTAGCTAAAACAGAGCCAAAAGATAACGTTACCATTTAGCCGGGGGTAGATAACAAACCTCATCACTGTTTGAAGCCTGTGTTGACCTTGACATACCCTTTAGAATATTTCGGTTTAACATTTTTAAGCAGAATTGCTTTAAGAATTCGGTACAGCCCTCTCTTAACCGAGCTAACAGCCCGAGCAGCTAATGCTCGGTGGATAACGTTAAAGGGAAAATTCACCCCCACACATAACTGCTTCACTGTGTTATTGTTACAGTATTACACAGTTCGCCCTTGAATTTGAGCCAGTCTCCCCTTATGCTAAACCGGAGACAAATCCCGAAGCTGATCTTGATAGTGAATAATGTAAAACCTCCTGGGACTGTGACAGCTCCCATTAGCCATTCTTAATGTATCATTGCTATGGCTCTGATATTTCACCTATACATCTATGAACCAGTTACTGATTCATTTTAAATGTACCTACTGACCACACCATCAAATCCAGCCCCAGTTTGAGCCTTTTATGTACTGGCATTACATTTGAGTCACAGAGCTAAGCGTCTGATTAAAAAATAAATAAATAACCAGTGATCTTTGAAAAAGCCATAAGGTTACATTTACTGCTGTTTTGATATTTCCAGCCACCTCAAAGACTAAAGATGAATGAAAACATATTCCAGGGACCTGCACAATATAAAAACATTTTCACCTGTTTACCAAATAGTGACCATACTTACTATCCAGGGGGAAAATGCCCTTATCTGTTCTGTACAACACAAGAAAAATATAAACACATTCATTTTGTATGAAAATATAAAATGATACAAAGTAGGGCTCCAACTAACGATTATTTTCATTATCGAATATCGATTAATCATCGTTTGGTCTTTAAAATGCAGCAAATGTCCGTCAACATTTCCCAGATCCAAAGGTGACGTCTCCAGATTCCTTGGTAGATATTCAGTTTACTACCAACGAAGACTAAGAAAGAACAGAAAATATTTCAGAACAAAAAATTGTTACAGGTACATTTTTCTGTCGATCGGCTAATCAAATAATGGTTTCAGCTCTAATACAATGAAACATCAATATAGACAAATATAACTGAGGATAAAACCTTTTCTTGTTTCACCTTGAATTGAGCACAAACGTATGTAATTTCTGGCTTCCATCTTTTTGTGGATTAGGAAACAGTGGTGATAACAGTTGTTATCACTCAGAGGATGGAATATTGTTCCATCCAGGTGGTCAGAACAGGGGGATAAATGATCACCTGGTAATTATTTTGCAGAAGAATGGATGCTTAGCTCTGTGACTCGAATGTAATGACAAAACACAAGAGGCACAACCTGGGGCTACACAAAATCAGGTCTTAATGGGTGTTATTTCCATCTAAGGGTTTCTCTTCCATCTTTCTTGATATTTATCGACTGAAAAGACTCCAATGTTTTATGTATGGGTGTATTTACTTTTAAGTCACGAAGACATGATATTGTATGAGTTTATGTGTTGGACAAACCTGCCTTTTTATCATGCCTACACATTTAAAGGGATAGGAGTCAGTTCCCAACCATAACCTCTGCACCCCTCTGTTTTTTTACAGATGATGCTCAAATCAACATGGTAGTTACCTGCATCTCTGACTGGCGAGCAAGAACATCTAGTCAGATTTAAGAGAACCACTGCTAAATTCGGAGGCAATATTTAGTCATTTGGCATCATATTTGCTTCTAAGCATGGGCCCTTAACTTCCACAGCCACCAGGATACACTGTTACGCTTTTCCTTCAGCTGTTGTGTGACGAATTGCCAGCGGAGTTCCACTGTACCACCTACTACACTACTTACTGTACAAGCTCGCAAAGCCTCGTCAGGATGTTTTCGGCGCTCAAGAAGCTGGTGGGGTCTGAGCCAGGTCAGCTCAGGGACAAGAACATCCCGGCTGGCCTGCAGTCAATGAACCAAAGTTTGCAGAGACGCTTCGCCAAAGGGGTGCAGTATAATAGTAAGTGATGCAGCCAATCAGGTGAATTCTGTAGTCAAATATGTCTAACATTTTTTTATTCAAAGTCCCCCTCCACTCAAAACAGATGTTTTTCTTCTTGTTCCTCCAGTTGAATGTTTGAGCTTCACTGTACAGAATGATGTCTGTGCAGAATTTGACACTAGAAGGATGTTTTCACATTCATCTGCTGAAAGTGGAAAGTGTCTATGTGCTCATTGAAAATCTGATCTGAGCATGATTTGTGACATCACAAATAGTTTGGAATCTAATCTTGGTCCAATTAGCAACTTATATAAGTGTGATTTAGAAACTTGAAGCTGCCATCGGACATAAACTTGCAATGGACTTTACAGTGAAGTAGGAGACATCTTGTGTCCGGCAGGAAAACTTTAGAAATTAACACAATTTGCATATTCATAGATTCTGGAATTTTTAATGAGCTAGAAGGAGTCAATCATATCAGACACACATTATTGTTCCAAGCAGACTATTTGTATATATGTTTTAATACATGTCTGGAGGGGATCTTTAACCTTTTATTTAAGCAGGAGACTGACTGAGATTAAAAATCTCTTTTTCAAGAGAGTCCTGTCCAAGACAGGCAGCAGCACAAATAACACTTAAATAAAACATTAAATAAACATAAAACAAAGAACAAATGACAGAATTATAAGATTTCAAAACATCTACAGCCAGATGTACCTGCTTCCAAGTCATTTAGAATCACTTTAAATGCAACCAATGAGACTAGCCCCCAAAAATTCAGGTGATTTTGCAAGCCGAGAGAGTAGCATACTTAAACGCCCTTTTTCCCAGTTCAGTACGGACTTTGGGGACAGTTAGTAGAAATATGTCCCGGCAACCTTACAACATGTTGCCTCTTAGTTAAAAACTGTTTGTTTTTGTTTTTTTACAAACTTAATGCACAATCTCTTTTCCACTCAAGTGAAAATAGTCATCCGGGGAGATAGAAACACTGGGAAAAGCACTTTATGGCATCGACTGCAGGGCAAGAAGTTTGTGGAGGAGTACCTACCCACTCAGGAGATCCAAGCCACAAGTATCCATTGGAATTACAAAAGTAAGTCGAGCCAACTCGTGTCATTACTGAACATTATTTGATTTTGTCACCACTGCTTTGGTTCCGTTTCTATTTTGGTGACTATTTGACATTTGCTGTTTGTGCCTCGGTGGTTTATTTCAGTGGCTCCATATCAAGGTAAAAAAAGAGAGCATTTAGATTAACTGATTTTTAGAGTAGGTGTCCTGTATTTGTGTTAGTCGTTCCTTATACCATGTAGCAAACCTTTTCCCACCTCTGCTTCTTCTAGTGTTTTAGTTACTGGATCCACATTGACAGCTTGTACGTTTGAGTTATTTCCCTCTGTGCCCCAGGAACATGAATAATGAAAACACCCTTTCTTTTTTTTTCAGCTACTGATGATGTGGTCAAGGTAGAGGTGTGGGACGTGGTGGACAAAGGTGAGTGTTGACCCGCGTGCCAGTTAAAGAACCAGACTTTCCACTGTGGCTCACCTAGCTGTAAGAAGTGACACCTTTCTCTTCCTGCTGCAGTCAAGCTGCGACAGTATTTCATGACATCAGACAGACGCATGGTTGCTTGTTTGTATTTCTGTCCTCAGTGTTGATGTTGTCTTTTTTGCACTCCTCTTGCACTCATCTCAGGCCAAAAATATCCTCTCCCCGAAGGTGTAGGTGAGCGCCACTATAGTGTGTAGAAGTTGAACTCGCTTTGCCGTGGGTTTGCCCAGCCTTGCTCCACTCTTATCTGAATGTCAATAGTCTCAAGGTTTGGCTATTCCCAGGTTTGCTGCGTGGTTACATTTCCGAGTTTGGCTGAGTTTTCTGCTGTGTTTAGCTAGAGCCTGAGTGTCTGCACCGTGTGAGCCATGACTTAAGGCCAGGTGTATTTAAAGGAAAATGTGTGCTAACATTAGGCTTTTCCATAAGAAAAGCAGCTGTGCTGCTCTGCTTGCTTCACTCATTATAAACTAACATAAAGCAGCAAACTAAGCTGTAGATTGTGATGGTTTTTTTTCTTTTCAGCTGTAACATTTGTGATTTCTTGTTCTTTCAGGCAAAGGCAAAAGGCGTGGAGACAATTTGAAACTGGAGAATGAGCCTCAAGAGGTGATTATCACATGACTGTCATGTGTTGAGGAGAAAAGACTCACTTATAGCATGTGGCTCAGTGATGGAATTGGCCAGATGTCTTACAGAGTGTAAATGATCAAAAATATAAGTTGTCAAAATATAAGCATTGTGCTTCTTTCTTGTATCATGTGATTAATACCTTTTGTTTGTTATGAATGTATGCGTGTTGTAGTCCGATGAGGTGGCCCTGGATGCAGAGTTCCTGGATGTGTACAAGAACTGTAATGGAGTCATCATGATGTTTGACATTACCAAGCAGTGGTAAGAGCCGTCGGCCTGAGTTTCTGTCCTAACACTGTCTCATCAGTGAACTCTAATGCTACAATATGCATGGGCAGATTAGGTTTCAGTCGGTCTGCGTGTGGCCGTGAAGCCGAGTTTCCATTGTTGGATTTTGTTCCGCTTCAAAGGCAAAAACCTTCAAAGACATTTCAACATTGCTATTTTGGGCATCATGCCAGAGGGAATAGATTGATTTTTTTTTTTTAAATACTAGCATGTCTTGCCACATTAAGGGACATGATACACCAATAGGTATTGGTGTTTGTTTGTTTCTTGTTGTGGCATGCTGGTGTACTGACCTGTTACTTTCCTTGTAGTAACAGTATTGGTATCACTTTCAGTATTTATTCATGCCAATCTCTCAGGTGTACATTTGAAACATTTTTCTAGTTCAGCACATAGAGTAAATACTTGCTGATTTGACACTTGAAGGATGAGGCTGGTGATATTCTATATTTTTCTTATTGTCAACAAATCCCATCAACAGACCAAAACAATCAATAAATGTATCCTACTAAGTATCCAATGCCTGATATATCGTCTTCCTCTGTGCCACAGAGCTCCATTGTTGTCCAAAAACACATCAGTGAGCCACACTGTTGCACTGGCTGACATGTTCCTTCATTACCATGAACACACACACTGTAGTTTATTGTGACTCAATCCCACACACACACTGTCCTGCTGTCTGAAATACTCACTAGAGCACCAAATGTGTTTTAGCCCACTGCTGAAAATAGTTCCCATCAACTGCACCACGTCCTCCTGTTTGAGGAACGTTTGTTAAAAACTATAGTGCCCAGTTGCTGGAAATTATTTAGTCTTATTTAGAAATGAAGGAAAACATCAGTGAGCTGTTTTTAAAGAGTTACATCTTCAGTGGGAACCAATGAGAGCCACAGACAGGGTAGAGAAGCCAGACAGTATTGAGAGACAGACTAACATGTTGTTGGTTTTGTTCTTTCCATGGGATTTGTTGACAATAAGAAAATCCTGTCAGCGTTCTAGTAAAGGCCCTCAACATTGAAGACTATACCCTGCTGTGCTGTTACAGGCACTGATGTGATACTTGGTACAGATTTGTACAGTATGTGCAAATATTGAACCTTCTTGCCTTATGACCAGTAAAGTCCACCATCAATTATTTTAAGGTCATGGCAATCAACAACAGCAGTAAGATATTTCCTTGTAAGTTTATTATTTTTAAACATATGCACAAAATGCGTAACTGTCCAAACTTCTGACATGTAATCTAAACTTGAAATTGTGCAGAATGATCAAAAACATTATTTTAAGTAGCTACATTTTGATATGTGCAGATTTAAACAAACATTAGAGGGAAACCTATTAGATTTTCAAATGAGATGGCTTAGTAGTGCATATCTATCATTTTTATAAACAAGATTCCTAATTATACCCATTGATGGGACTGTCACATCACATTTTACTTTCATGATTTCATGTATCTGACCTGGTTGGCCATTTAATATGCAGTCAATCTGCCCAACTTAATAGGCTTTTAATATACCTTTTCTTAATATACCTTTCTGAAACATTACAACTTTTATTGTTTTTGGTAAGAGCACAGAACTGCAGTAACCTGTTCATTGGTGCCGTTCAGTTTTGATGTATGTTTGTACCCGTTAATGTCTTCAAAAGCTAATGTACCTCTGTAAAAGTGGTGTCTTAGATAAATATGCACCTTGACCATCTTAAATAAACTGTAAGCAACAAAAAAGAAATTCAAGCACGCTAATATGGAGAAATCTTTAAATCGCTCCATTTCATCCTCCACTGAACTGAGCCTTCCTTTATGTTTTCTTGTGATGATCTGTGTGATTTTGTCAATTGCAGGACTTTTAGCTACATCCTGAGGGAACTGCCAAAAGTACCCACCCATGTGCCGGTGTGTGTGTTGGGAAACCACAGGGACATGGGCGAGCACCGCGTCATCCTTCCTGATGATATAAGAGACCTGATTGCTGGACTTAACAGGTAAGATAAATGGTCAAATGTTAGGAATGGAAAGTTACTGTATTTGAAAGTAATTTCTCAGACCTGGCACAGCTGTGGAATCTGATTTAAAGGTGGAGTTTGAATGTGAAAGTGATCATGGGGATGTATCTGTAAGGCTGCAAGGAGCTAAATCTATCATCATTTATCAGGTGGACACATATATGACTAATGGATGGTAATGGTGCTCTGTGTGTGCTGGATGTGTAGAAGGACAATTGTTTCCTAACACATTCACCACCTTAATAAAGTGATGATATGTCAGATGTTTTTAAACCTTGTTCTGCTGCCCTAAAGTGGCTTGAAAATGAATGAATGCAGCTTTAACATGTTTACAATCTTAACCTCGTTATAATGTAGAGGATTACACGGGACATACACATATGCTGCATAGGTTGGATTTGTCATGAAAGATAACTAGTAATCGTTGTGTTTTACAGACCAATGGGAGCATCTTACATCCACTATGCTGAGTCCTCAATGAAGAACGGGTTTGGCTTGAAGTATCTGCACAGGTTTTTCAACATCCCCTTCCTGCAGCTACAGGTTAGTTTTCACCCCTCTTCTGTCATCATTATTATCATCATTCTTTTCTTTTTATTTTCTTTTTTCACCCTGCAAACAGTACTGGTTAACAGGATTTTAATTTGAGAAAATAAGATTGCTGTATTATTGTAACATTCTTTCCAATCATGCTTTTGTACAGCGTGAATATGAAGGCTTAATCTGAGCTCCTGTTCAGTCATTCATGTCAGGTGTGTGTGTGTGTGTGTGTGCGCGCGCGCGCAGAGAGAGACCCTCCTGAGGCAGCTGGAGACCAACCAGCTAGACATGGATGCCACCTTGGAGGAGCTTTCTGTCCAGCAGGAGACTGAAGATCAAAACTATGAGATGTACTGCCTTCTTTTTTCCCTCTCTCTGCCAGTGTTGCATAGTGTAGATCCCATAGAGAAACATGAGCCAAAGCTTTTTCCTCCACAAGTTTCTGGTGCGCACCAGATAGTATACTGTGTGCACCTGATGCTTTCTTGTGAGCACCAGAAACTGGTCCACTCAGGGACTCCGTGGTGCTGAGGCTGGGAACACACTATAGACTGTAACGGTGCTTCCATCCAGCTGTTGAGTTTTTCACCGATTTATGAAATATCGTGTCATTTGGGTACATTTCCTTCAACTAAGTTTTTATTGTTATTGTAAGAATAAAGATTGAGCTAATGTTGGCTATATGTTGTCAGACAACACAACAATTCAAACATGTAAAGGTGGCAGTGGATAGACTTACATGTACTAAGAAGTACTTTAAAGGTAGTCAACGCTGAGTCTGCAAAATCATTGAACTAACAAAGACAACTTCCTTTGCAAAGTTCTTGTCATGAGTTCCTCTTAAAAAACAGAAGTTGTTTTCCCCATGTTCTGTATTTCTTTGTGTCTAATAGTATAGCTAATATGCATTTATCTGAGTGATTAGCTTTCTTGTAGCGCAGGACGATGTCAAGACAATTGAAATATTCATAATGACTTTTGCTGAATCAAGAGCAGCATTTACACTCCTGGCCTCAGATATTAGTGCAGGTGAGTCAGAGTTTATTAACCTTCCCTGTTGTCATCTCTGCAGTTTCCTGGAGAACTTCGAGTCTCGTAGTAAGGGCTATGGCTCTCCTGGTCCAGCCAACGGTCAGAGTCCTTCCTCAGGCTCCCAGTCCCCTATCGTCCCTCCCAGTGGTGCCTCCACAGGCAGCTCCAGCCCTAGCACTCCTCAGCCCCCCATTCCCTCCCAGGTGCTTCCACAGTCCCCGTCTGTGTCCGCTGCTTCTCCTCCACCCCCCTCAACAGCAGTTAACGTGACAGCTTCACCTACTGTTGAGTCAAAGCCATCGGCCCAGTCTCCCGAACACCTTCAGTCCTCAGCTGCAGCCGGAGCGTCAGCCCCCCAGAAACGCAGCTTCATGTCCCGCTGGTTTGGTTCATCTGCTGCTGAGACTTCTGCTTCTGGACCAGGTGAGATTTCTCGTGCAGTAAAAGGACATGTCATCTCCTCTGCAGCTGTGTGCACAGTGTCCTCAACCATTGATGATACTCGCATCCTCTAGTACCTATAATCCATGTAGGAGTTGCCATTGCATTCTGATGCCGTAGCTTACACTGTGGACAAATCTATAGCAGGCATATCAGAAAGGTACCTGGATGGTTGACACACAGTGTGAATACCTGCAGATTCATTTGTACAGTGCTGATTATTTGGTGCGGCATACATTTAAAAACGTCTTTAAAAAAAGTCTTTATTTTGAAATGTAGGTACACATAATCTTTTCAGCATGGCCTTAGCAGAGATGGAACAACAAGACTCTGTCGCCACACTTTAAACAGCATACATATTGATTACATACTACATATTGTTTGGTTTATGTAGTTCTTATATTGGACCTCCACATTGTCACCCAATGAGAAGCAGATAAAGCAATATCAAGAGTTGTTCAGTGGACAAAATAATATTGTTCTGATTATTATTATTAACTGTTGGTCACACAGACCAGGAACCAGTCATCAGCAAGTGGCCACATATATACATATACAACACCCTCTATGCTTAGACCCCAATTCGGATAAGGAAAAACTCCCCAAAAAACCCTTAAACAGGGAAAAAATGGAAATAAGCTCAGGAAGAGCAGAAGAGGAGGGATCCCTCTCCCAGGACGGACGGACGGACAGACAGGAAATAGGGACAGACAGACATGTATGTAATTGCAGTGGTTTGCGACTAGTTCAAGAACCATACAGAGGCCCTAACTCAGCTCTTATCTGTTGTAAATCCACAGTTAAGTGGGCTCTCAAGGGAGTATTGTATTAAAGATAAACATAATGGCTCCATAAATATTCAATTCAGTTTTATTTATATAGCGCCATATCATAACATTAATAAATAAATATTTGTTTCAAATGTAAAGTCTACGGCACAAGGCAACGTAGTCCAAACAAAGGTAGTTCTACAGTATAAATGATTTCTGACTGTGAATCACTAACTAATGTTGATAATTAAATATAGCTATTTAGCCTCTTTCAGTCCTTGTTACGTGTACGTGTCTGTCTTATTCCTGAATAAACAAGTCACTTTTACGCAAAAGTCATGATGGCAATCTCACAGAGTCAGACCTGGTGGACCTTTTTGACAGGTCTTAATTACTGATGTTTTAACTAAATGTATCGCAGCGTGCAATCTGAAATACTGTTGAGATTAACATCTGTTTTGGAGAATTACATGAGTTTCTGACTTAGTGGTGGACATTTACCAACATACAGCATTGCTGGTGAGATAATGCTGTAATGGTGATACTCATTTTGTCCATAGCACTTACTCCTACATGATTCAGCATGACTCAGCCAGTTAGAAAGACTGCAGCTATCAGCTAAGTTGTTGGCCATGTTTTTTGACGTGATTTCTTCTAAAGCAATTAGAGGGTTAGCCAGTAGGTAGTGTTTGTTTTCTCATCCAAACTGTATAACTGTAAATAATAAACTTTTATTTTTAGATGAGCTTTTGAATGGATTATCCAGCCGTAACTCAAACGTACCAACGCCATAGTAAGTAGTCACAAGATTCGAGGCTTAGCCGTTGAAAAATGCAGAGCTTTTAAAATGATCAGAGGACTGGCTGCTATTGGAATGTCATGTGATTTCACTCTTTCATTGGAGTGTTTTGTGTAATTAACAAGGCGACACATGGCAGCACTGTGATGGGAGCTTTTTAATGTTAAGGTGTACATTTGAATAAGTTAATTTATTTGATAGTTACTCACATAAATCGGGCTGTATGTTTTCCTCAGAGGACCCCCCTGCACCCGTGTGTCCTGCTAAGGTTCAGAGTGTGGATGATTTTGTGCCAGATGAGAGACTGGATAAAGGCTTCCTGGAGGAGAGCCTGCCCTCAAAGACCAAGGTGCCTCAGCCTGCACCAGCTCCGACTGTGGACAGCGACAGGTGAGATGTTTACGGATGCTTTTGAGTCAGCTTGGTAATCCTTTGGGATGAAGAAGTTAGTATTTTTGATCTTTTTTACACTCTGAAAAGCCTTCATGTAAATGAGAAACAAAGCTTTATTCATTGTATTCTTTTTGAGAATAAGCAGTTTACATGGCTAATGAAAACGAATATTCCACTAATATTCTCGTTTACATGCAGGCTTGTTCAACCGTGCAAACTCAGCCTCCCTCTTTCGTTCATCCAACCACCTTCTTGAAAAGGTCGGCGTTGAGATATTTGCGCATTTCCAAAAACCTGTTGATATCCAAGTCTTTCATAATGTTTGAAAGTAGGTGTGTTTCTCCTTCCCACCAGAAATGTGGCATGTATCTCTACCCCAGCCTTGCAAACTGTTGGCTAGTTGGTTTGTTTACAACACACAGAGCTGACCATAAACAGACAAGAGGCAGTGTGTTGCAAACTGTGGTAAAAACCCCAACTGAGATGCATATTCTGATTGCACTGTATACATGTCCAAAGAATGCTCCTAAAACCTGAATAATATCAGCATATCCCACATGTCTTAATCGGGAAATGCTACATTCGGAAAAAGGCCTAATTTGGAATATCCAAATGGAATATGCTGTTTACATGACCCATATCAAATTTGGAATAATAGTGGAAAATTAGTGTGCATGTAAACATAGTCAGTGATTAAAGGTAAAAAGACAGTTTTCCTGTTCTTTTTCTGTCCCAGTGATGGTGAAGACAGAGGAAACCCCATGGTGTCCGGTTTCCAGGACGAGCTCGATCCTGACGACACCGTGACCAGTCTACCCCAACCTAAGACCCTGCCCCTCAGTAAAGATATCACTCTGACTAGTGATGAGGAAGAGGGAGTACCAGCGGCCCCCACTGTCACACAGGACCAAGACCTGGACAGTGAACCTGAGCTGAAAACGTAAGTACTTTCTTAGAATGACATGGCCTTGAACCCCCAGAATTTAGCAGATCATAGAGTCTCAGATACATGTTGTGGTATTGAGGGTTGATGTCCATGTCGGCAACCTGGCAGGGATTTTAGATGAGAAACTTGAATGTTCACCACTGCTGCAGCAAAAGATCATACAGATTAGAATAGGAAATTTGAAGTCAACAAGTTAAGAACGTGAAAAGATTAGTGATAATATATATGGAATAAAATACTAATATATTATAAGGTAAACAAATCTTCCATATCACTCTGTTTCAGGCCTGTGATCCACATCACAAAACCAAAGGTGGCATCTAAAGTTGCAGAGCCCAGAGGCCAGACCGCAGCACCCATCTCCCTCACTTTAACTCCAGCAGCAGAGCAGCCAGACCGACACCACAGCAAGAAGAAGGGGAACACGCCCAGAGCTGATAACTCCGATACAGACCCCGAGGCCCCTGTAGCCCATCAGATGCTCTCGTTTGTCATGGATGACCCCGACTTTGAGTCTGAAGCATCAGACACACCAAAAATAGCAAAGGTAGAGTAGAACAGATTTACTATCCCAGCAGATTCCCTCTGAGGTAAACTCGGGTCTTAGCTCTTTATACTGCTGAACACCTGAGCTTTTAATGTAATTGTTGGATTTGAGTCAGGTATTTTTATTTGTCAGTCATTCAGTCAATTTCACAGCATGAAACAAAAATAATTCTGACATACTGGCTAGTAGTACTTTCATTTCACTTCTGTCACACTGCCACGTCAGAAGCCTTTGTTTTTCTCTGTTTTGGAAAAATGGAAACATTTGTTTTTGGCTGCCATGTTCTTTCCAGGATACATTTCCAGTCAGAGATGAGCTTCTGTCTGACCTCTCTGACGATGACATGCAGTTAGCCAAGGTGCCAGAACCTCTGAAACCCACTGTGATCTCCTTCAAACACAAGGACGATACCGATCTGTTTGGCCTCGGCATCCAAGAAGAGGCTCCCGTAGCCAAGGAGAGCAGCGAGGAGCAGGAAGGCAAGTCAAGAAATATTTGTCGATGTGTCTTTCTAACTCTTCTAATTCATACAAGTGTCCGCAAATGAGCTGTTGCTGCTCTTCTGATGAGTAACACATATGATTTGCTAACTCAGAAAAGCAACTATAATGTGAAGTTACATTATAGCTGCTTTTCTGAGTTAGCAAATCATATGTAGAAGTGGGAATCTTTGGGAATCACACGATTTGAGTTTGATTTCAATCGGTGGTGTTGTGTCTTGGTGTGTCACAGTGCTTGATTCAGAATTGATTTTAAATTGATTCTTGATTCAACAAATAGAAAAGGTGGCATTATTTTCAGCTAACTGGCACTGATGAAGGTCACTGTCTGACCGAACAAGGAAAAAAAGCAGAGCAACGTGTGGGAGTACGCAGCTTTTTATTTAAAAATAGTGAATTTGAAAACATGTCAGTCTTTTGTCTGTATTAATATAATGAAGTGATAGATAGATAGATAGATAGATAGATAGATAGATAGATAGATAGATAGATAGATAGATACTTTATTGATCCTGAGGGAAAGGACATTTAGGAAAGTGTCTACCATTGGCTAAATGTCTTTTTTTACAACCAGAAGTTGGTCTATGTGTTCTGGACTAAGAGGAATGAAAATAAAAAAGTGTTCCACCCTTTCTGCTTCAACACTAGTAGCATGGAAATCCTTTATCTACCACGGCGCAAGACTGCAGATCTTTTGAAATCAAATAGGATATGTGCCGAGTTGTTTTCTTCACCCAATCAGAGTTGTCAGGACGTTTTGTAAAGCAGTTGTTGGCCAGCTCGTTCACTAGCGCTGGAATTCAATTCTTCACTTCACTAACATTAGTCTCTGTGTGTTGGTGAACAAAAATTCAGTTCCTTGGGTTTTTCCACAAAAAAATCTAATAATTCTGTCCTCTAGACCAAAAAACTGTGAAAGGTCTGTGATCTTACAAGACAACATCACACTCACTCTGAGAAATGGTGATTGTCCAGGGATTACATACTGTTTCTGGTGGTCATCCAGAATTAATAGAACCATAGTTACATATATAGTTATTCAAAATGACATTGGGAGTATGATGCCTGCATTTGAATGCATTTTTTTAATATTTTATGTTTTGAATCATTGGATATTCAAGAAATAACGACATATAAAGTTTCTCCTTTATAATGTTTTTCAAATGATAAAAAATGGGATTAATCTATCAGTTATTGGCCACTTCAGTCGTAGATCACCATAAGGCTGCTGTTAAGTATCTGCTCCTCTTTCAGAGAAAGAAAGCAAACACTCCTCCAAAGAAAAGAAGAAAAAGAAGAAGAAAAGCAAAGAGGTAAAGTTGTTGTTGTTGTTCATATCACATACTGTAAGTAGTAACGTGTCTACAAAACAGTAATATCAGTACAATATATCGTGTCCTTCCATTTTACAGGAGGATGAAAAGAGCAAGAAAAAACACAAATACAAGAAAAAGGAAAAAGATGAAGCTGCCGCAGTAGACGAAAAAAAGAAAAAGAAATCCCGGACCAAGAAAACAGAAGTGGACGAGTTGGAGGACTTTCTGGGCGGAGGAGCAGCATCGATCAAAAGAGATGACGGTGATTATGAAGAACTATAAAAGCTGCTGTTTTATTAGGAAACGGAGCCGCACAACAGCAGTGAGGCGCGTGGTCATTCAAAAAAACCTCCTGGTTCCTTGACTTGTATGTGCATAATGCAGCATCTCCAAGCCATACGCAATACACAAGGCTACCAACGACACCCAGGTCAAAAATAACCAAGGACTGTGGTACCTGTATGTTCCTTCTGATTGATTTCCCCATCTGCACTACTGCTCTCACTTCCATTTGAACCAATAAGAAACGGCGAGGTGACCCACCTGTACTGTAGTAAGTCGTGACATTCAAATTTGATGATTGGTGTAGCTACAAATTGGCTCTTTGTACTTTGACATGATTAAATATGTTGGTTTAATACTTTCTTTGATTTGATACACTCTGCAAGTGATCCACCCCGAATCAGCTGCTGTAAATAGGGTTACCATTTTGTCTGAATGTTTATGGGTGTAATAATGGAGAGCATGCTAGAAGTGAAGCCTGACTCCTTAGAGACTCCATAGTGTTCTGTCTTTTCTTTCTTTCCTCTTGTTGGCTTAAATGGTTAATGGCAGATTTAGTCAAATGTCTCTAATTATGAACACTGAAGAAGAATTCAGAGTGAGTTGATTTTAAGAATTTCGCCCATCACCAACAAAGGAAATGACTTTTCACTCTTGGAGTACATCCACACTAAGCCGGCTGAATTTGAAAACATTTTCGCCTTGTTTTGGCCTCCATCCACACTTAGCTAGCAAGTCACAGCAAGAATGCATGACTCTGATAGCCTGATCTGACAGTGACCATCTTGAAAGACAAAAATATTGTTTAATCTCATTTCCCTGGCTTTTCAGTGTGGATGGAGATCTTCACAAAAATCCCAATGTGGACGCATGTGGTTTTCAAAGCATTTTCAAAATTAGCCATTTTAGTGTGGACGTAGTCTTGGGCTGTGGTTGAATAGTCTGTTTTGCTCAGGAAGGTTCCTAACTGAGTGAAATGACCTGGAAGTATCTAGTTGGCAGCCATGATAAGAGCTGGTCGAATTCTCTAAATGCTAAGGAAAGGTGCTTCAGAGCTTCCTTTCTTATCTCCTTTACCTACCAAAGGAGAGGAGATCATGCCGGCCCACAATTCCTTGCGGCAGCAACACTTAAAGTTTAAAGTGCAGTGGGGTTCTCTTAGCACCGCGGTCGTCTTTTCCTAAGTCCTTATGAATTCTCCTTCATCTTTCCTTGACCTCATGACGTTTTCCATCGAGGTCAAGTAAAAGTGTTTAGGAAAAGACACAGGACGTAATTTGTTTTGACTATTCAACTGCAGCCTTGGTGTGAAACTGACAACAGCCACTAGCCCAGTGTGGGCTTTTATCACCCCCTAAAGCCACTTGGGCAAGTCATCACTGGTGATCTTAGGATTTCACTGGTCAAAATAGCTGGTACAAGTTACTTTCCTGCCCTGTTGGCGCACAACTTAATGATTCATTTAATGGCCACCTTTGACATACAGTTTCTCTTCATGTTTTCTGCAATTGCCTTAATGGAGGTTACTACAAGGGAATGATGTGCCGCTATCCTTTTAAGTGTTCTTACTGTAAAGTGTTAGGTAGCTTGGTTGGGTTCAGAATGTTGTCCTTGCTTTTTATTGGTGAAACAGAATCTATCATCCTTAAAGTTATAAAATTGCAGTGAATCAGTACGGTTTTTTGTCTTTTGTTTTTGTTTGATTGGACAGCAAAACACCATCCTTATAAAGGAGTATTATGGAATTATGTTAATATTTCTCTGTAAGTAACATTTCTAGGATTTTCTCATTGTTTTATCCTTGTTATTTATTGCTTCTATTTTGTTTTGTCACTAAATGTCAGGATTTTGTTTGTGTGATTTGTGCTGAAACTCCTCAACAGTCAAACACGTGATGCAGCTTTTTATGGGTTACATTGTTCCCATTTCCTAACGTTTCCCTGTAACACATCCTCCAATGGTTTACTTCTACTGCTTTTCAGGACATGTTTGTGGTGATATGAACTGCTAAACCTTTCCTGCGTTATTTCTTTTGTCCAATGCCTCAAATTGCCTGCTCATGATAGACAGACATGACGTGCAGTATCTTCCATAAATTGCATCACCGAAGTGTTTCAAATAAGTGAAGCATTCTTGCATCTAAGAGAAATAATGTGTATTTTTCAACATGTTTTGACAACTGACCGATTTCATACAGTTTCCATCTCCCATACACACATATGGTTGAACTCTGTTGGTTTACAAAGAAATTATGTTTGATATTCCAAAGTTGAAACTATGCAGCATTGATCCTGAATACTGTATGTTCTTCTTTTTTTTTGTCTTTTGTCATGTGATTGAGGATAAATGCTGAAAGCACAGTTTCAAGCAAAGCATGAGACTTAAATGTACAGCAAGAAAAGAATGTATAAAGTATATAAATAAATCTATACATTTGAAGAGCTTTGTTCCAAAAATTATATATACACCATGTGGAAAAAATGTCACTGAAATCCTATAAAGTGATGCTGACAGGACATATCCAATTGGGGAAGTGAATGTAAAATTCTGCTGTCTAAAGTTATAACATTTCTGAGAATGGATATGCACTTTTTTCCCAATGGATGTGTGACATTTTGGAATGAAACCTTCATTTATTTTTCACCCCATGACATGTTCCATCTTTACACTATGTGTGAGTTTGCCTATGTTTGGTTTGTCCAATAAATGCAAACTTATTTCTTCATAAAGAACAGTTATTGTCTTTTTTTGTTTCAAAAAAATAAAAAAGGATTTCACCCTTGAAACAATTTGTACACCATGAAAAAAACACCTTGGGCGATCCTGTGTATGTCTTTGCCAAAAGACTTGCAAAACAACTTCACTAAACCGTAAAGCAAGTCACTCCTGTGTGCTTGTTTTTCTTTAAGTCTCTTAATGAAGCCAGAATATGATGGTATGTGAGGCCTCCGTTGATCATTTCCCTCATCGCTCCAGCTCACAGAAAGATGCTGCATTCTCATAGTGTGGATCAGCCAGAGCTCTGCTCACAGTAACACCACAAGTCTCTGCCTTCTAAAGAAAGAAAAGGAAAAAGATGTTACACTAGCTGCTCTCAAGCAATCCATGTTGTTCTATTTTCAATTTTTAAAATGTTTTGTTGCATGAAAACTGGGCAGTGTTGTACCTTGAAAATGAGTTTTGTTGTTTCTGTGGAAGATTTGAGAGTTTAGTTCATTCCTCATCATGTGAATTGGTCATATTTACAGTAATCTGCATTAAAGATAAACTGTGACAGCCTCCTCCAGTTTTTAGTATCCAGTGTAGATCCGAAGAGGTTTGGGTTGTTTTTTTTGTGTTTTTTTTTTTTTTTTTTGGGGGGGGTCAACTGGCCAGCGCAATTTCCCATAGCCTGGAGTGAGACCAGAGACGATTCAGAAAAATGTTGTCACGTCGCGATCTTCTTCTCAATATAACATTTTTGGTGAGACGTTTCGAGTCTTTTGTATAAAGACAACTTTTCACGGTACTACTAAAATCAAGTTGAAGTGTATCGTGATAACGTTACCCCCCCCCCCCCCCAAAAAAAAAAAAATAAATAAATAAATAACAAATACACTCTTCGGATCTACACGATTCACGTGAATGACATATTTTGATTCAAAATAAAGCGGCTATTTTGCAGGTATGTAAGTGACAAAACATCAAAAAACGACTACCCAGACAGATACTGTTATCTGTCTTTGTGCTCAGGGGCTGGTTGTATCTGGTTGTATATATTATCTTGTCAAGTAAAGAACTGGTTTAACAACTTGTGCCCAGAAAGAGTCACTCATCTTAATAATAACCTGTGAGAAGGTGGATTTTTTTCGCAAAGGGTGTTTGGTGCTCAACATTGTCAGCATAGATGGATTTTCTCCGCCAAATCCTTAAATCTCGGGCTTTTATTTTGAAAAGCTTGGCAGTCAGTATCGAGTGCTCTCATTGGCTCCTCTGTCAGCCAATGAAGGAAACTATTGTACGCATGTCTTCCTGTCTCCATGTGAGTAGTGCTTGCTTGCTAGTTAGCTACTAGCTAAAGAAACATCATGGTAAGTTGAAAATGATGAATGTTTTATGAGCATCAACGTCTCTTAATAGCTTGGTATGAAATGTACGCTGGCGAACCAGCTAACTTACGAAGTTTGATTCGCAACCTAGCTAACAGTAGATTCATGAGCGCTTGATATGCTCATTGAATGTAAACAGCCTGGTTCACAACTTGATAAAGGTTGAAGTTTGAGAAATCGATTATGTATTGTGTAGTGATACCATAGCTAATTTAACGTAGTCAGCTAGGCATATATCTCTTGTGTATGGAAATAGACCCTTTGGGGATTGGCACAAAAAAGAACTGCTTTTAAAAAACAGGTTAATCACATTAGCTTATTTTTAGAAACCTGCATATCTCGTAAAACATGACTAATCCAGATATTTCCTTGATTATCAAACGTTACACTTGCATTCGGCATTAACTTAGGTCCAATTCGCCAAGCAGCATTTCCTTAAAATAGGTGTCAACTTCAGGACAACTCCCACTGCTGAATAGATGTGAATTAGAGAACGAAGTCAAAATATTACCATTTCGCATGTAGCTGTTGAATTGAAAAGTGGTTGCTTATAATTAAGGAATGCCATATGAAGTGTTCAGCATGTTTTAAGTACTTAAAACGGAATACTTAACGTTTTAGATCAATTTCACCACCATCCAACGTTATTTCTTAAAAATGTAAAATGAACACAAAATAATAGTTTTTTATGGCCCTAGCATGCTTCTGAACGAAGCCTATCAAAATGACATAGGTGTATTAGGAGCCTGCATCTCTTTGCTTGGGATCATTTGGTGTAATGTTCTTGATGTAATACAGCTTCGTCGAGAGGTGAGACTGAGGCGGGAGTACCTGTACAGGAAGGCACAGGAAGACAGGCTCCGAACAATTGAGGAGAAGAAACAGAAGCTGAAGGGCGCACTTGATGGTAGGATGGCACGATGATTACAAGTTCCATTTTACCTGCTGCATTTTGTATAACAAGCGGTCAGCAGTATAAATGATCCTACCACAAATCCTGCTATAACACAAGCTGTTGTTTTTTCTCTGCAGAAAATCATCTTCTTCCAACTGAGGTACGCAAAGACGCGCTGCAGCTGCAGAAACTACTGGAGTATGACGATGAAGGGGCAGAAGGCAAGTGTTATTATTTCTTGCCATTATCAACAGCATCCTGTCTGATAATACCAATGTATCAGTGTTCATCCCATTTTGTTTAATCATATTTATTTATGTTGATAACTTGGGTCTCGTCTGCGCAGGTGTCAGCTCACACATGGATGATGAGTATAAGTGGGCCGGAGTTGAAGATCCTAAAGTCATGGTCACCACATCCAGAGACCCCAGCTCCAGGCTCAAAATGTTTGCCAAGGTCAGGCCAGTTTCTCTGTAATGAATTGCTCAGTTAGGGCAGCAGACGGACCTAGAGGTTGTCAGGGTGACCAGCTGCTAGCACGATTCCTGGGCACAGAGAGAGTGGCGTAAACTAGCCGCGTAATGGTCCATGTGTCACATACAGCTCATTGTTTTGGGCGTTGAAACTTAAGCTACAGGCAGCTTTTCACCCTTCCATGATGAAATGTATTTGTGCGTGCTGTGTGGTTGGATATCTGCACTTGATGCGATTGTAGCTCAGCCAATCTGGTGACACTGAAGATGACAGTTTAGTCTGTAATTTCCAAATAATTTTAAAAAAGGTTTCCTAAAAAGAACTATGTATTGTTGTTGCTTTTACTAATTATAGAGAAAATGGAGATTGTGTATCAATTGGTACACTTTCAATTAGTTGCTAGCATAACCTAGAGTCTTTTTTGTCAGACTCTGACATGTATGAAGAACAAAGTTTCCAATATTAAATAGATAATAAAAGAATGCTTACTTGGGGTTAAATTGAGCTGCTCTTTAAAGGAAAAAAACATAGACTGTATATAAAGATGGACGACACGTCTCCACTTCCTCCCACTGTACAAAAATGAAGCCAAAATATTCCGGATACGGGAGCTGCCATCTCGTGCTGCTGACGTCATTTGGAGCCAGAGCATGGATGTATTGTAAGAACTGAATACTGGACCCAAAGATGACGCCTATTCAAGCCAATGGGAATTGCTCGCCTGGCGCAAACGCCGAAGAAGTTTCCACCTAAGCTACATGTCAGAGAAAAGAGCAGGGCCAAGACTCAAACATCTTGAGAGGAAATATTGAAAAGAGAGTGGAGAATAACCTGATGTGTGTAACTTGTTACAGGAGGTGAAGCTGATGTTCCCTGGAGCCCAGCGCATGAACCGAGGAAACCATGAGATCGCTTCACTGGTGGGAGCCTGCAAAGCCAACAACGTTACAGACCTCGTCATCATGCATGAAACCAGAGGACAGCCAGGTCCGTGTGTTTACTCTTTTCTTTTTCTTAATTTTTAATATTTGTAACATTTGATTGGTCTCTGTGGCTTTGAGCAGGTAATCCCTCTAGCTGTGTTACTACAGAGACCACATGAAGCAACCACTAAATATTCAGACAAATGCTTTCTTTTTGTGAAGTTTAATTGGCCATGACATCTCAAAGTCACTTTTTGATTGATGTCTATTAGCTGGGCTGTAGTTACCATTGAGAATACTGAGATCACGTTGCAGTGAGTACATTTTAAGCTGATACCCGTATTTTAACGTTGACTTTTAGGCCAACAAATAGATAAAAATGATGATGCATGATGCATTGGACTCATGACCCCAGTATTGCTAAAATTCCTGGTTACGGCCCTGTCCATCAGCACACGTACTGCATAATCTCTTGTTATTAAACATCAGAATGTAAGTATGTTGTGTGTTAGCGCTAAATTTAATGGCAATCAATTCAACAGTTATTGTCATACCACTCCCATGGCTAAATATATAACATTTTCCAAGTGCTAAAAGGAAAATTGGAAAACAAGGTAAAATGTGAATTTTAAACAGAGTGCACCCTGTAATCAGAGTATTAATTTGAAAGTAAACTACAGTCAGTACAGAGAAACTGCACTTACTTGACTTGTATTTTGTTCCTGTATATTTACAGATGGCCTGGTGGTGTGCCACTTGCCATTTGGACCCACGGCTTATTTCACACTTTACAACGTGGTAATGAGGCATGATGTTCCAGACATAGGCACCATGTCTGAGGCCTACCCCCACCTCATTTTTCACAACTTCACCTCACGACTCGGCAAGCGGGTGAGTGAGTGCTGGACCATGCACTGCGCACATGCTATTGATATTCTCTGTTACCGCTTGTTTGTGCATACAACTAATTAATTCTGCTCGCACAGGTATCCAATATCCTCAAGTATCTTTTTCCAGTGCCAAAGGAGGACAGTAGGCGTGTCATCACATTCGCTAACCAAGAGGACTTCATCTCTTTCAGGTCAGTGCAAAAGGATTCCCTCAATGTAAATACCATGCAAACTTTACATTACTTATAGCGTGGCCTTAAGAAAACATCTCACCAATTTGATGACGCATGCTGCAAAGACACAACAATGGAAACTGTTTCCAGGGGACACTAAAAAGTGATGCACACAGCTGGGACACGCTTGTTGTTGCCGTGGTTTGTGACTCATGAAGTTACTGAGGTCGGCTATCTGTAAGTGGTGTCGGAAAATGAGCTAAAATGTACATTTTTTGTTGGACAACAAGCGTGTCCCAGCTGTGTCTGAGTGTGTTTGTCACATTTTCTTGCTCACTTTTTTTTTTCATTGCAGTTGTTGTTGTCGTCTGTGTTTCTTGCAGTGTTTCTGTATTTTTGCAGCATTATTTCGAAATGCAGCGCATGTGTTTTGTCTATTTGCATGCGTTTTCTTAAATTGCAGTTATTTGAGGTAAACGGTACCAATGCATTTTTTTTATTACAGACATCACACCTACAAGAAAACCGACCACAAGAACATTGAGCTGACAGAAGTAGGACCCAGGTTTGAAATGAAATGTAAGTATTGATAGATAAAAAGATGTTAGCCTAGCTTAGCACTAAGACTGGAAGCAGGGGGGAAACAGTGTTGCAATTTATCATGAACAAAACTCAGGCGACTCTTGATGTGTTGGTGACTAACTTGCTAGCTAACAAGAAACAACATGTAAATATCACACAATATTGGTTGAAAGAGTTATCTTTTACGTTGTTGATGGACCTAGGCCGGTATAATGATGTAATCCAGGAAGGGGGAGATTGAGGAATAGATCAATGAATTTGAGGGCTTATTAGGAGCTGAAACATTGCTCAGAAGTTTATATTACTATGAGACAGGATGTTACAACTCAAAGAAAGTCTTCAAATTAATGAGGGGGCAGCGTGTTTGCTAAAGCATGACTAATAAATCAGCCAGGCCGATATATCGACCGATATTGGCTTATCAAATGAACTGTTATCGGTGTACTTGTTGACCAATGAATAACAAGAAATTGCAGTACAGATATGCTAAAGACGTCGAGTGAACACGTCCTTGATTTTAAGCCAGGCTAAACATAGTAATATGGTATAGTAATTTGGGGTCTTTTCCTATAAAAAAACGTCTGTCCTCTGTCGTGTACCACTTTTCTTTTGGGATGTGTAAGATGTTTACATCTGTTCTTTTGTATAGTGTACATGATCAAACTCGGCACCCTGGAGAATGAGAGCACCGCAGATGTCGAGTGGCGTCACCATGCATATACACACACATCTAAGAAAAGGAGGTTCCTCAGTGTGCAATAGGAACTAATACAGCATAACCAAAGTGTTGTGAAAAACTGTACTTTTTTGGACTGTGTTTAATAAAACCCTTAAAATGTGGAGTTTATATAATGACAAGTGAGGTTTTGTTAGAGTAGAAGTGTAATCAGTTTAAGTCAAGGCTTTCCCATAGTCAACAATTATGGTCACCTATTTTGTAATAAAATGTGTTTCTAATGACTGTATTGGCTCAGTGGTTCATTTTGCCCATAGAGAAACAAACATTGGTTAACAAAGACCTAATGCATACTGTGCTGAGTGTATTAAAACTGTTATGCTATTTTGTAAAAACAATGTGTTTTAATGACCTCTGTTGGCTCAATGGTGTTTCATTTTGCCAATAGAAAAAAAAAAAAATTAAATTCATACTTATCTAGATATGCAAATATACAGTAAGTGTATAAATAACGATGCAAGTCTGCTTTTATATAGCTTTCAATATAATATTTGGAAAATTAAATAAGTATGTATTTATTTACTTATTTTGTATTAGTGGAAATAGTAGTGGTACATCCTTGTTGCAAAATGTGCAGTGTAGTTCATTTACATGACAAAACAGAACATCTCTCACCTCTTGCACGTACAGCTGGTGTTGTCCAATGAAAGAATGCATATGGCAAGCCCTTTTAACATTTAATCAGTAGGGCTGACTAGTAGATTTAGTTTTCACTAGTGGAAATGTTAATTTAAGATCTGTAAAACAATTTTGACATGTTACAAATATATTTTCACATGTAGAAATTACATTTTGACTAGTCAACACTGATTTACAGATATCTTTAATTATAGATAAAAGTAATTCCTTTGTCACTAGTAAGAAAAAGAATTGCAGATATCTACAATTTAATTTTGACATGTCGAAAAAGGATTGTGACTAGTCGAAATGTAATTTCCCATTTCAGATATCTACAGTTGCATTTCTGATATGTCCGACATATCATCAAACCATTTCGGATATGTGGGCGTCATATCATCAAGTACCACAAAGCTATTGGTCGACTTTTAAATAGGCCACGCCCACCTCATGAATATTCAACAAATGCTAATGCTTTGTGAAAACACGTTGGCAACACATCTGCTGCTCCACAGTCCATTCCAGTAAATGGCGGTAATGCACCTATAAATTGGTTTACCAACCGCCATTTAAACTTAAAAATTCTGTCAAATGCAGAAACTGCCGTCTCCGTATTACTACTTCCTTCTCTCCATTTTCGCTCGTCACCGCCAAATTAGCTCGGTGAGATGATTTCTATTTCCTAGGATGGCGAACGCATGACCCGCCCTACTCTGCCTCTGATTGGCCAGTACTCGTTGCAGGTAAGCCAATCAAAGGCATCATTCGCCCAAATTACCATATTCATTTCGGATAGTTATAAAAGACATTGTAGATATCTTAAATATATTTGTTACTAGTAAGAATGTAATTTTCACATGTTACAGTTGTATTTCAGATATCTGAAATGCAATTCTAGATATCTGAAATTACATTCTTACTAGTTACAATTCCAAGCCAACATATCCATAATTTAATTTTGACTAGTGTGAAATGAATTGTAGATATATTTAATTAAAACTGTTACGTGTCAAAATTACGTTATGGATATGTTGGCTTGCAATTCTAACTAGTCAAAAAGCAATAGTTGATATCTACAACTGATATTACTGCTGCTGATTAAATGTTAAAAGGGCTTGCCGTCAACGCAGCTACACGGATCAACCAATGAAGACGGAGCAATTCCGAGGTTTTCCGCTTTCGCCGAAGTTCTTGACAGATCCGACTTCAGATTGAGAGAATTCAAGATGGCTGCTACAGGTAAGAGTTTAACTTGTATCCAAATTGTATTAAAACACGGAAGGAGGTTTCGCCGTTAAACTGGCAAATGTATAGCGACAACTGTACCGTGCTGTTTTACGCATGACAATGAAATAAGTCGCTGTAATGTATTTTGGGAAGACACCAGAAGCAGCCAACAAGCTGACGCGGTGGTAAAACCCCCCCAAGTTGGCTAACGTTAGCTGGCTAGGAGTAGCATAAATGCTCTTCACAGTTAGCCAGATAATCTCCTCTCCCACTCCGGTCAGCACTCAGCCAGCCAGCTAGCACAGTTTCAAGTCGAGCTGAGAGGAATTTACAACAACTTTGATAACTTTGCATCGTTAGCATTATATTATCATCATGCCATTTCTTACCCATTTGCTAGGACCTTTTAAAAGAAGTTGGCTAGTTAGCCAAAGTCGTTTAACTGGCGCCCCGAGGGGAACATGGCCTCCCAAAACTCGAAATGTCATATTGCAAAGCAGGCAAATCCCATGCTAAGCTAACTGGCTAACGTCAGCTAGCATTAGCATCATGCGAGTAGTTGGCAAGTTTGCTGGTTTGCGACTTTGACTGTCAGCGCTTCATTTCAACACGAAGTTATAGCTCGACCTGGCATATCCTTGGTTACATCATTATGGGTAAGATAATGTGTTCTGTCGGGTAATCCTAGCTGTAAGCATGGTTGTCGTTTGTCTACGCTAATAAGACCCGGTACGTTGTATCGCCAGACATAATTCAAAACCCAGGCAATTCATTGTTTTCCTCCTCGTGATAAAGGTTTTTACCTATGTGAGAATGATTAAGAACCTTTTACGTCTCGTTCGGGTTTATTTAGTGTATCCGGCATAATGTATCCACCGAACAAACACATTATTTTCAGTATCGTTATAATATTTTAATGATTCCGTTCTGCTTGATATCCAGCAAGCTAGTGATTCTTGTTATGCGAGATGGTTATCTCTGCTCAGCTGTCAGCATTTTAGTAGCTTTTGGAATCACATTCTCTCCATACAAATAATGTCAGTGTTGAGAGAGTACAGGTGCACAGCTTTACTTGTGTTGTTTAGTTTTATGTCTTTTTTTCCCCTCACATTTTTTTAAAAAACATTTACAATGTCAAGGGTGATTGGGACAGGCTTTATGCATTATGTTGCATTCTTACAGTTGGTTTCTTTGAAGGGGCATCTACACCCTCAACCCCTAGTATCATCATGATGTCTAGTACAAAGATCCTCTTTATTTACACGCGAGGTATATTGCGTCCAAACTGATATGTCCATCTTGCAGGTTCTAAGTAAAGGACTAACTCTTCTGGATCCCACTGTGCATGAAGCTCTCCTGAGGTTGTGGTGTCTAAAGTGCTGCGTCCCCCCCAGCTCCTCCTGCCTCTCATCATGTCCTCCACCTCCTCCTCCCACTCCTCCTCGGGGGAGACTAGTCCAGAGGATGTACCCCGAGGTGGGGGCACCATCCGAGTCTACCTCCCCAACAAACAGAGGACAGTGGTGAGATGATCAATGACACAGCATCTGTTGTTAGAAAAACACATTTTTACATACAGCACATAATAAATATAAGTATGCTGGACTAGATTAATTAGTGACAGTTGACTATTACCACCTCTGTGAAAGAATGATGCCAGTACTGTTGGTTGTAAGTGTAATTACTCACACAAAATTTGACATCTTTCACAGCATGTTGGTGAGTAAGCTAGTGGACAGTTGGTGTCAGGTTTCACAGATGGTGCCTGCCACCATCTTCCCGTTTGTTTGACTTATTATTCTTAGCAGACATGGATTTCTTGTTTTCATATTCTGAAAAATAGCTGCTAAATTGTAACATTAGTGATAATGATGACTGCATGGTAGTTAAAATTGTGTCTCCCCCGTGTCCGAGCTTTACAATGCAGAACATCCGTAAACCTATGCAAGGCCCGCATACATGTCCACTTTCCATGCCTTTAAGTAAAACAGTTTTTGCAACATTTGCCGTAATATTGCAGACAACCCATTGCTGAAAAATATTGCTGAATGGATATGTAGATATGCATTAGCTCATGTAGTCTCCTCATCCAGCGCAGACAGAAACACAGTAATATAAGAGCCAACTACAGTTTGGCTGAGCTCTTCCTGTTTTCCTGCTTGGCTGTTTATATAAAATGAACAAACATCCAGCACTATGTACCAAATCTGTTTTGTATTACTATGTTAGAAATGCACATATAATTGTGGAACATCTTGTGTGGTAATATCACCATGGAACCAGCAGCTGTGGTTGACTGACATCCCACAATGTCATCTATAAGAGCTTTATTGTGGTCAGAGGAGAACAGGAATGTAGCATTATTATTTTGGGGAAAAGTAAGTCGTGTCTTCCTAGTCTGCAGGAAGTTCTGTCACAACACGGATCATTTATGGTGTCAGCATTAACTCAATGTGCAGCTGTCATTTTTGCTTGTCACCACCTTCAGTGTATGCCTCCTTGTTACGTGTGTGTGTGTGTGTGTGTGTGTGTGTGTGTTTGTGTGTGTGCGTGCCTGGTCAATGAATGTCATTTCAAAGTCACACCTGTTCAAATACGGTTTCCTGTTCTCAGGTGAATGTTCGCCAAGGACAGACTGTGCACGAGAGTCTAGATAAAGCGCTCAAAGTGAGAGGCCTGAGCCAAGAATGCTGTGCTGTATTTCGCCTTCTGGAAGGGTAAGATTGTATTATTGTCCGCTGAATGTCCTCCCACACCATATAGGGATAATGGGTGGCATTCCTAATTGCCTACATAAAAGATCAACAGGCAACAGCAAATATGTAATAAATCTCAGATCTACATATTGTACATTGCATTGTGCTTTGTTGATGTATGTGTATACACACATACATACATACATGCATGCATACATACATATGTATATGTGTGTGTGTGTGTGTGTATGTGTGTGTGTGTGTGTGTGTGTATATATATATATATATATATATATATATATATATATATATATATATATATATATATATATATATATATATATATATATATATATATATGTGTATATATATATATATATATATATATATATATATATATATATATATATATATATATATATATATATATATATATATATATAAAAATAAATATTAAAAAAAATAAATAAATAAGAAATGTCAATATTAACACCAGCATTGATGTTTCATCACAGTACAGTCATATCATTTAGTTTACAGCTCAAAAATACATTTAAGTGTGCAGTACCTCTTTAATGATCTCATCTTCCAAGAGAGATGAATTAACATGCAGTATTAAAGCTGGGGTAGGCAGTTTTCTTTTGGCGTCACTGGGCAAAAATGCCATATTAACCTTGCAGCATATTGTAATTCAAGTGGTCTGAGAGCAGACCTCTACTTCAGCCCCCCCTCTTGCCTCTGTTTTCAGGCTTCAGAAAATCTATCCCATGACGGTAGATTTTAGCCAATCACAGATTATTTCAGAGAGACGGTGTGTTCGTATTGGCAAAGCTACAAGAGCAGATGTGTGTGTATACTTCCCTTCAGGCGGTGAAAACCTGATTCAGTGGAGGAAAATCCTGCCGAAAATCCTGAAACTCCTGATAAATTTCCACCACCTCCTTTGCCTACAGCAGTGTATAGTACAAAACAACACGTCCCGGCTCCACACGGAGCTCCGGGCTCATTACGTTCGATGCCATGGCGCTCATAATAACGAGTGGCAAAGAGGCATGCTGACAAACAGTGGGGAATAACTTTTGACGGGGGACAGTGGTGTGTGTTTGGTGTACTAGCCTCTCTTCCCGCAGCGTTGCAGCTGCCTCTGAAGCCTGGGGCGCTCTGCTCTGCGGCCGCGAAGCGCTAGAGGGGCGACTTTGAGAAAACAACAAACCGCGGTCTCGGTGAGGCTCACGCCGTGGAGAGCGAGCCCTACGAGGGATACAGTTTCACTGGGGAACGGACGACTCCTGCTGCCTGTCGAAATTGTGGGTTTGGTGGGAGGGGCTTAGCGGAGTGATACGAGGCAGCAGAGAGAGAGGCGGAAGGTTTTGCCTAGGTTTCACAGATTCTGCCTACCCCAGCTTTGAGCACATGCAGACCAATGAAGAAGGCCCCTTTTTCCTCACATTATCACAAGAAATATTGAGTTAAACACCATTTTATTGTGAGAACTAGACGCTTCAAATATCCACAAACTTTATTTTTCATTGATGTTTTTCACTTTTTCTTTGCCTCTCCAGTCGTAAGAGACTGACAGACTGGGACACGGACATCACTCCTCTGGTTGGAGAGGAGCTTTTAGTCGAAGTCCTGGATGATATTCCCCTCACCATGCACAACTTTGTAAGTAGCTGGCAAACACGCATAACCTGTCTTACATGGTTATGGCTTCTCTGAAATACCTTTTATATTGACAGAATACCAACCTATCAGTAACTACCTTTATATCTGGGTTCTTGCCTAAATGTTCTTAAAGTGAATATTGTGGGCCCCTTTCTCTGTGCAGGTACGGAAAACCTTCTTCAAGCTGGCTTACTGTGATTTTTGCCACAAGTTTCTTTTTAACGGCTTCAGATGTCAGACGTGCGGCTACAAATTTCACCAGCACTGCAGTAGCAAGGTCCCTACTGTGTGCTTGGACATGGATACAGTGAGCAAACGGTGAGTTGGAGAAGAAGTGCTCATTATCATACACCTATTTTAATTGATGGAAAAAATCTTAACTCAAAGTCCACTTACTAGCTTTTTCAGAAGCTTTAAACCACATTTCACGGTCTTCCCCAGTTTGCGCCGTTTTTTGTTGTTTTTGTTTTTCGAGTTTACAGAACTGTTGCTGAGGTCAAGAGTTACCATTCGCTCTTAAAAACAGAAGTATTTTTGACGAGATATAAAGAATAAAGGCAAGACTGCTATGCGATCGGAAAAGAACGAAAAAACCATTCCCCGGCGTTGTTGGTGCTGCAGGTGCCACAATGAAGAGAATTTGGGTGCAGATCATCAAGACAAACATGCAGCCATCATCTAATGAGAAGGATCCACAGATGAACACGAGGGTGTAAAAATGTAGTTGATAATTGTCACATAATCTCATCTCTTATATTACCATAGATTCTTATGTCCTTGTTTTTCATCTGTGATGTTATGAGGAGATATAATCAGTGTTTCTGTTTGCCATTGTCAAATTTTATCATCCTTAGTCATTGAAAGAATAAACATATTTTGTCAGTTTTGGTGAAAACTCTACACCAAGCACTGAATTGCTCATCAGTTCGTGGCTTATGTTTTTGATTATTGGCTGGGTTTCATCTTTGAGTCAGCGGAAATTTCCGAAATTTCACATAACCAGAGACTTGCCAACTTGAAGTCCTTAAGTGAGTGCTCCTTTGTCTGACACCTTGATTCATTATGTCTCTTTGGTCTTGTCCCATCTCCTCTCCCCCTTTGTTTTGTCCAGGTGTGATCCCAATACCTGCCCAGATGAGTACCCACAGATACTATTGCCAGAAAATTCCCCATCACAGAGCAACCTAGCCTTAACCCCAGAGCCTGCTGGGTAAGCTCCCATACTAAACTAATGATATTCAAATTAAAAGGACAGTTTAGTCTGTGAAACTGATTCAAATAGAAATTGGGACTGTGTTACTTGATCACTCAGGATGGACCTCCTGTCCCCAACCTCTGCCTTTCGCTTCCCTATGCCGGGTGGAGACGGCCAGTCTCTGCAGAGGCATCGCTCCACCTCCACTCCCAACGTTCATATGGTCAGCACAGTGGGCCCTGCTGGTGCCAGCATTATAGAGGTCAGTGTTGGCTGATTGGGCCATGTTTTGATTGGTTGCTATTGTTACAAGGATCCGATTGTATCTATGTGTATGTGGTCATTTATCTGTTTGATGTATAATAACAATAACAACAACAGGTAAACTGTGTTAACCATTGGCTGTAAAACCAAAATCACACCTGGTGGGGAAAAACTGAAAGCCCAGAAAACTGACTGCGGTGTACCAGAAATGTTCAGCTTTGACCTGCTTGTCACAGCTGATAAGCTTTTTGATACAATTTTCCAGGGTTCGTACAAAGTCTTGAAAGTCTGGAAAATGCTTTGTTTTAATTATTATCATTATGTTTTCAAGGTTAGGAGTTTGCTTGAGTTCAAATATACTTGATTTTCAACATAATTTGGTGTTTCATCTACACAATCACTTTGGGAGTCTTCAAATGTGTGGTTTAGGTAGGAAAGTGCTTGAAAAGTGCCTGAATTTTACTTTTAAAAAGCTGTATGAACCCTGAATTGTCAATGCAACACCACAAGTCCAAACTTGTGTTTTATCGACTATTGTGCTTAAAGTGTAAATGCATAAGGCTGTTTTCACACCTATCCAGTGCTTTTGGTATTTATAAAGACATGAAAAACCATTGACCTCAACACCTTTACTAACCTGTGTTAAGTTATCAAATGGGAATATATAATGTTGTGTTTCTGCTCCTTTTTTTTTTTTTTTTTTTAGGAAGCACTAAAATTCAACAACACAATGGGTATGTTTTTAGATCTTTTTTTAAATATTTCCTTACTCCGTTTCAGAATTTGTATTCATTTGTAATGGTACATGTGGTATTATCCTTTTTGAAGTGCTCTCTTTTCCTGTTTGCTCATTCCTGCAGGTCCTGAGCCCTCACCGAAGCCCTCCACCAGCCCACCGTCTTCTCTAGGCTCTCCGGGGAGGAGACCACCCAAGTCTCCCTCAGAGCACAAGGAGCGGAAGCCATCCTCGTCTGACGACAAAAAAAAAGTGGTACGTGGTCATTGGTTGTCTTCAGACAGGTGTAAAGAGAGTAAATAGTGACTGCAAAACACTTGAAGGTCGATTCACAAATTGGTTGTGCAAAAATCCCAAGCAATAGGATTTACTTAGGTGTGAGTTAGGAGTTGAAAACATTCAATCCATGTGTTGTTTCAGCACCGAGGGGGCTACAGAGACTCAAGTTACTACTGGGAGGTCCACTCTCGAGAAGTCAACATTCAGAAGAGAATAGGTGCTGGCTCCTTTGGAACTGTCTTCAAGGGCAAGTGGCACGGAGATGTGGCAATCAAGATCCTCAAAGTCACCGAGCCGACGCCTGAGCAGTTACAGGCCTTCAAAAATGAAATGCAGGTCTTACGGTGAGAAGTGCTGTTTGTGTTTTACATCACTGTGTTTTTTAGTGTGTCTCATTTGAAAAAGGGCACTGACAACTGCCGCATGTTTTCTAGCAGGGAAAAATATATTCACTCTTCATCAATAGGCTTTTGCTGATGAAACATTTGCAATCAGTAAAAATTTGTTTTTAAAAAAAGGCTTTTAACCAATTTAGTGGGGGATTATAATAACTCAGTGGGCAACACTTTGACTTCGACCAACAAAAGTTTTATATTGTTGTTGCATGTATTTCTTTTTTTTTTTTTAACTGTTATAGCAATTCAATAAGTGTACTGTCATATTAATTGGATCGTGGATGAGATAATAGGATTTCTAACATTATTACCATTTCTGTTCTCTCCAGGAAGACCCGCCACGTCAACATCCTGCTGTTCATGGGCTACATGACTAAGCCCAACTTTGCCATCATCACCCAGTGGTGTGAAGGCAGCAGCCTGTACCGCCATCTGCATGTCACAGAAACCAAGTTTGACACTATGCGTCGCATTGATGTGGCCAGACAGACAGCACAGGGCATGGAGTAAGACCTGCTGCTAGATTCCATTTCAACATCACCACCTACTCACCACTGACACCCTCGTTTAAGTTCTAAACATCAAGTGTCCGTTTGATTCAGTGTTTTTTCCAGTACACAATGGGCACTTTGTAAAAATGGTTGTTAGTTTGGTAGAGAGAAATTGTTTTATGAGGTACATCACATTTACATTTCATAAACTTTCCTAATGTGTAGTGTCACACATAGTGCAGGAGAAGACTGTTAATACTATCTGAGAAAGTGGATGGCTTAACATTTGCATCCTGCTAATATTGTGCAGGATGCAATAAGTCGTCTTGTCAAAATTTGGTGCTCTGCCTCTTCCCTTACAACGATGCAATCAATGATTTTGGGTTTTTTTTGTTCTCTTTTAGTTATCTTCACGCAAAGAACATAATCCATCGAGATCTGAAATCAAACAGTATCCTTGTATTGGTAGCTTTTAACTATGTAGCTTTGTGGGTTTTTGTGCTTAGACCGCAGTAGACTCAACTTGATGACTACAACGGTTAATTTGAACACCATGTTCTGTACAGACATGTTTACAACAGTCATTTTGTCTCTGTGCTCTGAGGTACATTGGATTCGAAATGAAATAATGACTTGAAGTTTATAGTGTTGACTTTCAGCTCTAACAGGGTTTAAAAATTGATTGGATTATGAAGTTAACGTTACTTTTATAAAGCTGCATTAACTTCAGTCTCGCTTTTAAATGTGTTTTTGGGTAAAACTTGTATTGATCACGCTGTAACAAAACTACAAAATGAAACCAACATGGGTCACTAACCACCCAGAAGCACATCCAGCTAGTGTGTCGTTGTCGCTGTAAAAAGCCACCACCAAACACCCAATATTGTTCTGTATTCACATGGGGAGCATCACCAAAGTCCGGCCCCAGCGCGACCCACTCTGCACTAACAACTTTAACTCCTGCAGCTCCAGTAAGCGACCTCCGGACAGTGTTTGGATGTATGCCAACATTAAAAGCGGAGGTGTTCCGGACTGTATGTATGGTAGCTTAACATCAGTCATCGTACATCCTTTGTACTTTTTTTGCCAGTATGGACGTGAAATAGGTCTTAATGCATTCATAATGGTCTTAAAAAGTCTTAAATTTAACTTTTTGAAACCTGCAGAAACCCTGTCTAAGGGTGTTAGAGGATGTTAGCATCCATAGTGGGGGAACAGTGTAAGTTTCTACATAGTTCTCCAATTTTGAGACATAGTAGCAGGAGAATGATCCTAAACAGACAGACTAGGCAACCATGACCTTTTTTATACCCAAACATTTAAATGTGAAGTCAACATGTAAGCTTTGGTTGAGTTTTTGTTGATAAAATGAATGTTGAGTTCTCTTTTGTAAAAATCGTTCCCATTGTTTTCTATGGGTAGTTTCCTTTCAACGCCTCTCACTTCTCATAATGTCTTGCTTGTTAAAGGTTTTGGTGGTAACTAATACCATGACATATGTGCACCAGTTGTCTGTAATATTTCCTGAGCTCTGCTGCTAGATATTTTTCTCCATGAGGGCTGGACTGTGAAGATTGGTGACTTTGGCTTGGCAACAGTGAAGTCTCGGTGGAGCGGCTCTCAACAAGTAGAACAGCCCAGTGGATCCATTCTCTGGATGGTAACCTCGCTCTCGACATCCACTAAAATGACTGTGATTCTTATAAAACTATGACATTAAGGAATATCTTTTTATGTTATTAGACAACAAAATAGTGAACTCAAATATTGCCAGGATAGCCTGACTTGCTGCGTTCATATTCTGAAGGTTGTGTTCCCTGGTTGCCTGTTTTAGTTCTCTCAGATACAGCCATGCTTAGCCACCTAAGTTTTTATAAGCATTCCACTAATCTTTCATTTAGATTACGCAATGTCAGCATTGCTTTTTGTATTATTATACGATGCTGGCATTTTCATCTTGACCTTTTGGTCCACATTCAATTTGACTTGTTTTTAACCTGTTTTGGAAATTGCAGCAGTAGAAATTGTTGCTAGCAGAAACAACCAGACTGCACAAAATGGTAAACAGTGGTCCAAATGTAGTTGGCTGGGGCAGTTGGTCCTATCAGTACTGGTAAATACTCCTTGTTTCGTCAACAACAAATATTTGATCAAAATTTGACACCAAATGCTGAGTGGGAAATTAACTTTTAAAAATGTGAGCATCTACCAGCCACTCACAGATGAATGTTCAAATTTACCAGCCACTCAATAGTAAATCATTATTATGTGTCTGAAATCTACCAGCCACTTTCATGTTTTACCAGCATTTGGCTGGTGGCTGGTGCTAATTTCCCACCCTTCATCAGCTCAGTTGAATGATCACATTAACTGGAACTTAAAATAATGACAGCTGGTTTATATCACAATAACGGACAATAATTAAATTTTTATGTAAATGTAGAAAAACATGTTTGTAATATTGTATACATTTTCAGTGCCTTTAGTATACATTTCCTATCCATACATGCAAGTGTTATGTGAAGATGAGTAAAGTATGTTGACATAGGTACATTTGCTAACAGCCTAATTAATGGCTAAATTAGTATAACCAGTAATGTTTCATTTATCCTGTTTCATATTAAGTGTATTTTCCCTATTTTTTCCCTAAGGCTCCTGAGGTGATCCGAATGCAGGACACCAACCCATATACGTTCCAGTCTGATGTATACGGCTACGGAGTAGTGCTGTTTGAGCTGATGTCAGGGACCCTGCCTTACTCCAATATCAACAACAGAGACCAGGTTACATGACACTACTCTTCCTTGTGTTAGCACAACACAGACACAGAGTATCTGATTAATCCAGTTACTCAGGGCTCATGGCTACTGTACCTCCAGCTTGGCTAGGTGTTCTACTTAATACAATTGACAGATGGCAACCGTGCACCCTGCATTTAGGATTCTGAGATATGTTGCATGTACAATAGGAAAACGTTTTTAACGGTCGTGCAAGAGGAAAGGTCAGGGGGAGACCTTAACGATTAATTTGAATGTCTGGAAAAAAAATAGAGATTCAGTTTACAATGATGTAACACAGAGAAAAGCAGCAAGTCATCACAATGGAAGAGCGGGAACAAGTGAATATTTGGCATTTTTGCTTGAAAAATGACAAACGCTTAATTGATTATCAAAATAGTTGCAGATTAATTTTCTGTTGATCAACTAATCGATTAATCGCCCTATTTTCATCTTCCACACGTCATCAATATCTACATTTCGTAAGAATTTGGTTTTTGAGATGTTTTGTCTTGAATTAAAGTGTAAAGCAAGTGGTGGCACGAGATATAAAGTTCAGGCAACACCAAGTCATGATTCATCCTTTCGGAAACCATGAATGTCTGTAGGCTACCAAATGTCAGGGCAATCCACCCCCATGGACCAAAGTGTTTCACTGAGGCTACATCCACACTAATACATTTTTATTTTAAAATGGCTTTTTAAAACAAAAACGATCTCTTTACACACAAGCATTTTATCACCGTTTCAGAAATAATCTCCATCCATACTACACGCCTGAAAACGTATATCACATGACCATTCACGTGCACTGGGCATGCACGTGCCGGTGTAAACAGGAGGCAGATTGTCTACTCTGCGGTTGGTTGCTTAGTTAGTTGCAGAAACAAACGAAGAACAGCAATGGAGAAAAGTGAGAGCAGAGATTTCTCTGCTTGGACCGACGACCAGGTGGAACTGTTACTGAAAGTAAGTGTTGTTCGTTATTAATGTTGAATTAACTGCTGGTAGACAAGGCTGATGTCGTTTGTTTTTGTCTGGGAAAGGCTCACATTATAGGGGTGTGACGAATCAGGGAAGGACACGTCGTGGCTGATAAAACCCAATCAGGAAGCGAACGTCTGTCTGTGTCATCGTTACAAAACATCTCCGTTTCAGCCCGTCCTCACTAAAACGCAATCCAGAGTTTTCAAACTAAAATGGGATCAGCAGCGTTTTAAAAGGTCTCCGTTGTAGGGGTTATAAAATGTCGTAGTGTGGACGCTAGGTGTAAACGTAGAAAAAGTTTTGTGTTTTAAAACAAAAACGTATTAGTGTTGATGGAGCCTAACTGACCAACAGATGGAGTGACAAACATCAGCATATAAAGCGGTCACCAGCTGTATCAAATGAATGCTTTAAAACGTGGTGGCAAACATTGCACCCCTCATCCTCTGTTTTTTCTGCAGCTTAAGTTGGTGGCACTGGCACTGTTCCCCTACATGAATAGCATGGTCAGATTCCAGTAACTATCTCCTCTGTTTTCTTTCTCAGATAATCTTTATGGTTGGACGTGGTTACTTGTCTCCAGACCTCAGTAAGCTGTATAGTACCTCACCCAAGTCAATGAAAAGGCTCATCGTTGACTGCTTGAAGTTCAAACGTGACGAGAGGCCCCTGTTTCCACAGGTGAGGAGTGTGTAGGTTACAAATGTACTTAAAGGTATCCACAAAATAGGGGTAGTGACGTGCGAAATCTTAAAATCTCACACAGTGGCTTTAATCCAGGCTTTGTATTTGTGGTGTGAGACGCTGTACGACTATTGTCATTTTACTGTCAGTCATTTTTTTTTTAGTCCAATCTACTGTTAGAACTGCTATTACTTGGAGTTTCATCTGTCATAATTTAAAAAAGTTGTAGAAATGCAAGGATGTGCATTCCATAGAAATGTACTTCTAAAAAGAAATGTCATTGTAGTTCGGCAAGGTTATATTGATTACATTGTGCACATCTGCAATAGTTTGTAAACGGGTAACATTTAAAATAGGCCAGGTGGTTTGAGGGTAACCACAACATGTATATGAACACCATACTTAAATCTCTGTTGACAGTTGCCTTTACATTTGTTTTTCCCTTATCAGATCCTGGTAGCCATTGAGCAGGTTCAAGACCTGCTGCCAAAAATCGAGCGGAGTCGCTCAGAGCCGTCACTCCATCGGGCTGTCCATGCTGAGGACCTGAATCCCCTCCTGTTCCACACCACCAGGCTGATGCCCCTCTAAGCTCCCCACAGCACTGGGCAGAGAGGTTGTCATCCACAGCATCCTGGTTCCTCAAAGAGACCACAGGCTGACTGTCCTGACAGACCGCAACCCCCAACTCATTCCCCCTGCAGGGCCCCGAGCTGCAGCACTCAGTAACTGCAGAAATAACACATTGATTAGTCTGATCATGAACCTTCTTTTCCTTTTTACATGCGACAAAGATCTGCTCATTAGGTGAAATAATTGTCTAATTTATAAAGAAGCATGTTAAAATGCCTCTGATCAGTCCACTTGAGAAAAGCCATCAAGTGTCTGGATCTTTATCAAATGTGGATAGACATCCTCAAGGAGGCGCTCATTTGTCTTTCAAATCACCACATTAAAAAACTCCTAAAGAGCATTTGACATGTGGAAGTTAAACAGCTGACCCAACAGGGCCTGGCAGAAATTGGCTGTAGATCCAAATTAAAAATTGTTTCACAATGCCACACTTCTACCTTTGGGGTAGAGAGATGCATTTTTACTCACTTATTCCTCTGTTGAGTCTTAAAACCTGGCCCACAGGCCAAGTTCAACTGGCTTTACAAGTGTTCTTCAAAGTAACTAAATGCTAAAAAAAAGAGAGAGAGTGATGCCCCATCTTAAGATGCTGTGAATTCCTGAAACACATTAATTTCATGTTACCTGTATTGTTATTTACCTTACTCCACTGGGAATTTCCTTCAGCTTGTTGTAATAAGGTCCGACTGAGTATAGGATTAAATTGTTAGGACCAATATTTTTGCAGTATATACAGAAGGGTTTGTCTGATCATTTATCTTGCCATTCTGATATTTATCTTGCCATTCTGATATTTTCAAGCCAAAATATTGCAAGTTTCAAAGTTTTCCCAAGCATTTTATTTTTGCCAGTTCAGAGAAGAACCCCTTTAAACATCAGTTAATCATCACAGGGCACTAACACCTAGCAGAATATTGACAAAAGTTTGATGCAGATAAAAAGTACTGTATTGAGATGATTCAGGTTAAGGGTTCAAGGTAGACCAATGGTGCTTTTTGCGTAGAATTGATCAATACTATACTAACTGCAACATTTCAATCTTGTGTAAAATGAGCTGTTTTATTGGTCTGCCCCTAATATACGGTGACATTAACACATTTACATGTAGAGCTCTCAGCAGAGCACACTGTCAAATTCAAAGAACCGGGAACTCCCAAGCCTTTTTATTCAACCGATTCCTTTCATGCATTTTACGAGAATGTCATCCCGCTCCAGATTGCAGATGAGAAGGCTTTTACTTCTGTTGTTTTATTAAATGATTGTCATTTTTAGCCTAATGAGGAACTGACTGACCTTTAGTAAGTTGCAGTCTTAATGTGAATGGTTAGTTGTATTGCTGCTACTTATAGTGAGTTTTCTGTTCAGTTCAGTTTTTCTACACCTCAGAGGCGAGACATATTGGACTGGAGTGCACCGACATGGCACACAGCTTCAACAAGTCTTTTGCAGTCTAGTCTAGTTTTTTCTTAATGCTCTCAAAGGCTGCACCATGGATTAGCCACTGGTACATGGCCACACACACACACACACACACTTACACTTAAATGAGTCCTGTTGCTGTTGAAGATGCTTTAACACTGTGAGTAACTTGGTTAATTAGTCACTCCAGTTTGGACGCACTGTGGGAGGTGTGAGAAGTGTAATTAATGTTCTGCAAATACTTAAGGGTTCAGCGTGCTTCAAATGAACTAAGCTGTAAGATGTGTCGTCAGACCACGTCTAAAGGCAAATGTGTTTACCTGGTCCAAAGGCAGGATGAAAAACCTGCCGTTATAGCCGCTGATCTCTCTCCAGGAATTCTTGAGTCTTGTAGTCAGGGTGACGGTGTGCCTTTTTTAGGACAGTCTCTTCTCGAAGTCATTCACAGCGTCACTCTCCATTACACACACACTGACTGGTAATTGTGTGAAGGCTGAAAAAGAGAGCTTTTTCTTCATCTGGCCAACAACTGTGTAAAGTGGGCACGATTGTCTGTTTTAGAAAATTTATGAAAGTTGTCTGCCCTACCCGCCCCCGATCCCACCATCAAAAAAGGAGTGTCAGATGTTATAGATGACTGGGCAAGCATTTTGTTTGAAGCATAATGAGGCCTTACAATTTGAACGACCAAATCATGTATTTGGATTTGCCAGTGATACCATTGGTTCATATTGATGTAGCTAGCTGGAAAGTTGAGTAGCATTAATTAATCGGCATTTAGCATTCTCAAGTTGTTGGTTTTGATACTTTTATGCCTGTCGTCTTTCAAACAATAGTTGTAGATGACCAGGAAACTTGAAGAGGATGTCATTGTCTACTTCAACATCTATTTTTAGAAGCTAAATTAGATTTGTAGAAGAGGAAGCATTGGGACTCTGTTGATAGTCAGGATGGAACAGTGATTCAGATTTCTAGAGATTCAAAGTACATCCACCGAAAGTGCTTGTTTTTGCCACTGACAGGCTCAGTTATTTTAAGTGTCTGACAACATTATGGAAAGGATCACTACAGAGACGGACCTTTTTGTTAAAGAGTAAGATCCTTTTTGTTTAACCAGAAGCACCTCTGTCTTCCTGCAACAACTCGCCTCTGGCAAGATTTCAGAGCGAGACTTCTGTTTCTGGTAAGACAGGGTCTACTGGACCAAGTCTAAAACGTTTTGTACTCTCCCTGCTCTCACCTCTGGACAAGAATGAAAGAACCAAGCAGTGACTATTGTTCATGTTGTTCACAGTGTGATCTGTTAGGCCTGTAAGTAGTTGCTGAGTACATGGTAAATGGAATCAGTGAGGCAGACCATTAATTCCTGAGAATTATTTTGTTCAGGATTGTTTGACACCCCCCCCCCCCCCCGTATAAAAACAGGCTTCCTTGCGTAACTATTAGATGTGGTCAAAATAAAGGCTACATCTGCATAAATACCTTCCAAAGTAATTATGGTGGATCTGTAATGGTGTGTGGTGCTTTCTGGCATGGCCGTTGTATTTTAGAGGTTAGCTAGAGGACACCCCCCCCCACACACACACACAGTGTGTCTGCACTGCCAGAACTGAGAACGATTGTAGTTCTTAGAAGGGACTTTTTTTTTAGCGCCTACTTCAGAGTATGTACTCTCCCAGCACAAGAGGAACCTTGAGTGACGTAAGTGTACATTGATTGGTCAAACAAATGAGCCAGTGCAGCACCGGCAATGTCCATCTTTGAAAACCTGTGTAACACAAACGCCGTGTAAACGGCTCATAACGGTAGCCTTAAATAAATGGACCAAAACACGGACAAATGGGCCGATATTGTATGTGGCACATAAGTCACGTTGCTATACCAACCACCGGCCGGCTTACTTCAGTTCAGTGTTCCTATTCGCGGTGTGAATGCAAACAGGAAAAAAAGCCCTTGCAGGTGTGTAGTTCTCTGGGGAGCTCCCCAGTTGGCAGTTCCTCTCAGGGAGTCCCCAGAACTGTCAGCTAACATTGCTGTGCACTTCAGACTGCTGTGCCTTGTTGATGGGGTGTAGTCCTTTATGAAACACTGCTTCTATTAAAGGTGCAGTTGGTAAGATTGAGAAGAGAGTGGACTTTGCTTGAGAATTTGAAAGAGTACCACTTCCAGGTCCCCCCCCTCCCCTTCCACTGCGCTTCAGTTCGGCCTCAAAAGCCCCACTCCGCAGAGGAGGCTGTCATGCACGTGCAGGCTAGTAACATGGCATACACATTTGAAAGTGACCGAGGCCACAGCCACTGCCGGGCCAGACAATACTGTTGTGAAATATTAACATTGTTGGCCAACAACTGAGGCCTTTGCATTGAGAGAGACACTATCAAACCAGTGGAAATGAATCTAAAATCTATTTAAGTCATCACTGGGAGTACTTAGTAGTTTTTTTGGGACAGGCTGAGCCCTTTCATGGATTATAAACCTAATCCCATGCAAAAGCACTACACACCAATGTGGAACCATCAAAAGTGTACATGGTGGAGGGACTTTGTGCTGGTGTCTTCTTTACTAGAACCACAGCCAGAGCTGCTTTTCCTCTCAGCTTCTTCTGTGATCTGTGACACTAGTGGAAAGTACCGTATTTTAGGCTTTTCTCTCATTGCAGCCTCTACTATCAAGGTTAGGGATTTTGGTTGGATTCAAGCTCATTGTTCATCATATAGGTAGATACTCTATGTTCTTGGATTTAGTTCCTTTAGAAATTGTCATGCCTGAAGTTGTCAGACTTTTTGAAACTTATAAGCCATAATAATGTAATTTTAAACCAGACAGTGTATCAGTACCATCAGCAGGGTAGTGCTTTCAGATTGAGTAAAGGTTCCTGTCACAGATTCATACCTGATGGCCAGTCAGTACGTTAAGTTTGCTGAATGGAAATGATTAATTCTGAGAAAACAAACAATACATAAGGATAAAAATGTGGCATTGGTTAAATAGATAATGACAAAGTTTCTGTTGACAGTGAAGTGTACCTTGAGTTATTGGTCACTCCTCTTCATACCGTGAAGTGATCCCCTCCTTATGTGAAAACACTGTAGAAGATGGGGGACAAAATCCAGTCCTCCTTCCGTGCAGAAATCTGAAGTTTAGTCGAAACTAATGAGGCTTTATCTTAACTTTCAAAGTCATTGCCTTTCTAGTATTTCATTCCCTCCTTGTAGTTTCTGATAGTTGCACGTAGGTTTGCCAGGACAAAACACCCGCAATAAACCTACTTGCGACTGCCAGAGTGAAGATACCCACTTGATTTGTCTAACTTGAGCTGCATATTAGCTTTGGTTTAACCGTAGAATGCACTTTTGCACAGAAGGACTGCGGATTTGGTGTCCTATTTCTATAAGATATCCCATCACGGCCAGTGTGGAGAGGAGGAATGACTACATCACTCAATAAGTCTTTCATATGGCATGTGAGGATTGTAGTAGGATAGATTTGAACAAATCTAAACCCATCCTTAAAGTCACTGGTGTCCAGCATAACTCTACCAGTCCTGTTCAGACAAGTAAGTGTAGGCTAATGCACAGCAAAAATTGTCTCGATTGTTGGGTGGAAACGGCAACACCTCAATTTAGATTCATTTTCAACTTTTCCACAGCACTCTTGTGTGCGACTGCTCCTTTTCCTGGATTTATAAGTTACAACTGAGGTAACTATTTTTTTTTTTTTTTTTCTTTTTTGTTTTTCAAAGTAGACCATTTTCTAAATGAGTGTTGGTTTTACTGTTGCAGGAGTGGTTGCTCCTGTTCTTTGGAATTGATCAATGCAGAGTTCATTGCTCTCTGGCGTAATTGGTAATATTGGAAGTATTGCATTTAGGATACTAACAAGTCATAAATGGACTAGCAGCAGCTGTGAGGGTGATGTTTCAGGTGGTGGTGTTCTGTCAACTGGCCTTGCTTCTCTGTATATTGTGTGTGATGTGACTGAACATTAAGCAGACCAGATGTTAACGTCTGTGTCAGTTATTAACGATGGGCAGCAGATCAGATGTTTAAACCTTGATATTTTAATGTTGTGAAAATAGGGGCTGGGTACCCTAACTGTTCTTACTCATTCCATTTATATCGGTGGATCGTGGTTGGGGGTGGGGTGGGGGGGGGGGGGGGTCATTGCTTTTACTAGCGTGGGTTGGGAAAGACTTTGTTTCTGTCTTTCTCTTATTTATTGATGTATCTGCAGATGTTCTTGTCTGCGACCGTGACTCTTTGAGGTGAATTAAATGTTTACCGGGAGAGATCACTCTTTGCAACATTCACGTCATCGCCGGGCACTCTCTCTCTCTCTAACAAGAATGTTCTTTTAGGCACGGTACTGTCTGCTCCTCTAAATGACTTTTATTCTGAGACCGTCTTCTGCAGGGGCATTTGTAATGGCTTTTACACATCTCGAGCACAAACTAGGTATAACACTTTTTAGCAACATTTTGTTCATAGGGTTTCACTACAATAGCATTTGTTAATGGCAACACTTCAAAAATACTGTAACAGTAACTTGTTATATGGTTGACGGTGTGTCAAACTTGAGCCTATCCTGTGATATATAAGTGTGGCTTCTAAGTATTTGAATGGCCTAAGACTGCTGAATGAAAGAAACCCATCTTTTCTAAATGAGCTGCTTTTTATAATCTTTCAGCAATAGCAAGGACTGAATGTCTTTAAAATTTCTATATTGCAAAATCAGGAGTGCTTTACAATAATGTTGCACCAGGTTTCCTGTGAATCAATGTCATAAGTGCATCGTCACTCTGAGGGATTCGCTGTGGTGGAGGTCTCTTTATTTCCCTGTGTAGAAAGGCTGTTGAATCATTTGGGCTCAGTTTCGTGTTAGCGTGTTGTCTCCCAAAGAGGACTGTGTTCATCTGGTATCTAAAGGAGGGGGGAAACAAGTGCCACACTTACTGGAAATCCCTGTTAAAATGGACCTGAATGGCCTCATGACACATACAAGATACTGTGCTGCCGGCACTGGAAGGGGGAAACCAGACTTAACACAGCTGTTTGTTTTGAGAAGAAGAGGATGAGAGAGCTGTACCAGAGTAATTTTTTTTGTTTGTTTTGTTTTTTCTTTTCATATCTCTAGGTGAATTGCAATACTTGTGTTTATAGTTTCTGAGGTGTCAGGGGTGTTCAGTTTGCAATAAATGGTATATTCTGCTGTGTACAGTTACATTTTTTTTTTAATTACAAAAATTGTACTTGTTTCTATTTTTGTGTGATGGTTTCAAAAAGAACAAAATTATTTTAAAGTGTAAAGGAAATCTTAGTATTTTTTTAGTTTTTTTTGTCTTAAAATATTGATGCAGGATTTATTCTTTAAATAAATAAATTCATCTGTGTTACTTGCTGTTGTTTTCAACTTTTTTTTTGTGAGACGAGGACATATTTACAATTGGGTCGGTTTCTTAACGGAATTTCCAAAGATCCTTAAAAATTGGAAGTCTTAAGATAAACATTTATATTAAGATGTTACTGAAAGTAAAACACTTGACTGCCTCTTAAATAATGAGATTTAGAGAAACACAAGCATCAGACCGTCAGTGTTTAGAGGAACCAACTGAGGGTTGAACAGGGTCAAAAGAGGAAGTGGTTACATTCATGGCTCCACCACAGATCAGTGAACTGCAAGCTAGAGACAGGAAATGCTGATCATCTGACAACATGAAGATACTCAAAATGGAGGATACAGTTCAGTCATAATGCTGTAATTAATATTTCATTGGTTTATTATAGGTTTTCGAAAAGTTGTCAAGTTTGTGAAAGGAAGATACACTGGATATGTAATATTTTTTACATAATGATTCCCTTCAAAAGATATACAATGTGGAGAAGTTAAGAGAAACTTCAATCATTTACAGAATAGCTTTCATTTCGCACAGCTCGGACTAAAATAGCATTTTACATAGCTTCATCGCTCTCAGTTACGGAAGGCTAGAGATGTCTGAAACATTTGTGTTAAATTCATAAATATTGTGTGATTGTGGTAAAACAAAGCTTATTCAAACGATTTTGTCTTCACAAAATAATTTTCTGAACTTCAATATGCTTTTTCAGAAGATTCTTTTTCTAGACTTCTGCAGACATGATTTTTAAAAGACAGAACTGTACAACAATACTAACTCTAAAATATGCAGATAAAAGATATATTGTTTGGGGGAATGTTGTCTATAACTTGTAGCCCAGTCCAGATCTACTGATGTGGCAGAAGAGCGTCATGGCGAAACACATGCCCAAGACCTGTCACCAAACAAGAAAACACAACAGATGAACTTGTTGACTGATGTTTGTCACAGAAAAGAGCATGGATAGATCCTCATAGCTATTACTATATGTGAAAGCCTCAATCAATATGTGTGGCAATATATTCCAAATTTTTACATTTTGGAAATAAACATAGACATTTTGGCTATAGAGGCCGTATGTGTAATTACTTCTCGGGGTCTGTTGTTATTTTGAGGTCAAAATAGTTCTTGAGAGCAAGATTTTGTTGGACATTTTTGAAATTGAGCAGATTTAGAAAACGCAACATTGACATATTAGATGTGTCTGAAATATTCCCTATTTGCTATAAAGGGCTCTATAAGATAAGAGATAAGATAAGCCTTTAATTGTCCCACAGCTGGGAAATTTTCAGCGTTACAACAGCCAGTTGTAACGCTACATACATATGTTTGTAGTGTTTGAATTCTTAGTGTGAAATTTAGCACTATATAGTCCCCACAATGGAACCAAAAAAGTAGTGTCCATAGCTTGTAGACTACTTTCTGCCAACAGTCCCACAATGCAATGTGTTACATTTTATGAATGCAAAAATCACAGTTGTGCGACATTACACTTGTCAGTGTTGGTGCAATAAATGGTAATACGCAGGTATCCAAAATCTCAATTTACCGCTTACTATAAAGTGAACTATTGATTCTGTTACATATGAAGTAGTGAATTAATGACTGAGCTAGTGATTTCAGATACTGCTGTTGTCACTGTATAAAGTTGACAAAGTTGATAAAGAGACGGAGCGACATCAGCATTCAGTTGCTGTGGTGGTGTTTGTGTCCACCTGATGAAGGTAAGTCCAATATTCACTCCCCTTTTAGCTCTGGGTGGTTCTCCACCAACTCCTGAGGGAAAATGTCTGGCTCTTTACCAGCTAAATGCTCCACTATGTTCATAGTTTTGTCAGATAGTCAACTAGTCTGACTCACAGGAAGTAGACAGTGGGTATAAGCCTGCCATTGGCCGACTACTTCAGTTGGTATTTTCCTTCCCTTCCATTATCTGCGTGTTACCGTTTACACTGTTGTGTAAGGGTACTGTCGCTGCATGCTGGGCTTAGAACCACCTAAGACGGCATTTTTTCCCCTCCTATACCAGAATGATAATGGGTTCAGCAAGACGTTTCTCAAGCACTGGCACAGCTTTAAAACGAAGTGTGGAGATAGGTCTGGCTTTGCAAGACTAGATGGTCATTAACTTTGTCTGCAGTTTGGTGCTGGGCAGGGGGCGTACAGTGGGTCTATCAGAGCAATTTAGCTAAAAACAGCTGCCTGCTGCTGCTGGAAATAAGGTTGAGGAGAGCAGAATTAGCTAAAAGAGGCTGAAAAATCCACAAATTCCTGATTTGCTAGCTCAAGATAATAAGAAAATTGAGTTGTATTCTCAATTAAGTGGGCCTAAAACAAGTATGAGCAACCCTGGCCGCACTGGGCTTCCATATTCTGTAGCCTCTTACATAGCAAGTGAGTCTCATTTTCTGAGGTAACTAGCATCAGCAGGCCACCGCTTCCTCAGGTTTTCTTTGCCATACCCCAGAGCACAATTCATGTGCTTAGATTTTGTATGGAGAAGTTAACAAAGAGTGCTTTCTTACAACTTGGTGGTGACATTTAATACATATTTTAAAATGGTAAATATAACTAGCATTGGTTTACCTCGACAATGCAGAGGACAATGACAGAAATCCCAGTGGTTAGGAAATTCTCCTCAAAGAAGTTCTTCAATGTTGGCAAACAGCCCTGCAAACAAAGAGCATAAAGTTGAGATTAACTGTAGCCAACAGTCAAATGCAATAATAAGGTATCTATCTGGCATTTCAAAAACACGTGATCTGACCTCTGACCTCTACAGCATGTTAAAATGAGCCTTAATCCAAGTTCTTCACAGAAGTTACACTATGTCTACCTTTGGCCTGTACTGGCGGTTTTGTGTGTCACATTCGCTCAAGCAGCAAGATCTAGGCACGTCGTTTCCCCAGTCTGACGCATTAGTGATTCCACAGCAGTCAAGCTGAAACAAATCATTAAGAGAAAAAAAAGAGTTTTATGACATACTGAGATCACTTAGCTCTCAGTATTTTGGCACACCACTCACACCCATAGTCATTTGTGTCACTAAATTATGTGAGCTGTGAGTATGTCTCTGACAGACTTACGGTATTCTGAAGCAGATCCCACTCACTCATCATCTTCGTTGAATTTTCAAACTTTCCTTTGACCTTTTCCAAACCCGCGGTGAGATCATCTGTCACCAATTTACCAATCTAAACAGTGAGGTGAGAGTTGCAGATTATGTGTATATGGGTTTCCTTTACTAGCACAACAGACATTGTGAGTACAGATGGGTGTGACCCTACCTCTTTCTCATACACGAGCAGCAAGCATGCTGCTGTCAGCTCCACCAGCATCAGAAAGAACAGCAGCAGGAAAAACTGTCAACACAGTATCACAACAGTCTATTGTATTTTTATTCTTTGAAACGCATTCAAATATATGACAGTACCAAATCATATTTTATTAAAGGAAAATTCCAGTTCATTGTAACTCGGATCTTATTTTCTTAGTTTAGTCCATCTTTCTTATCAGTAATAACATTGTAACATGGCTGAAAATACTGTATGTCCAATGCATGGATGTATTACAAGAACTGGATACCGGACCCAAAGATGGCACCTATTCAGTCCAATGAGAATTGCTCGCCTGGCGCACACGCCAAAAAAGTTTCTAGCTTCTGGGTTATGCGGCCCACTGAATATGCGCAATAGTGTTTCCCCCCGCTGGCCCCGCCCACAAGTTCCCGCGCGGCCCATAAACTTTACATCGTGATGACGTCATGGATTTTTAAATCACTTTTCTCGGCTCGAGGAAAGTTTTACAAATATAAAACCTCCATAGATCAAAAATGCATAATAGAAAGAGACATAATCGACCTTGTTTGCAGTTTTACAGGCGTCTCTTTTACAATGGTGGTCTCTGGGGAAAATGCTTTTTGGGCCGCAGGAGAATCTTTTGCTGCAATACCACGAGTGACCACTGGAAAAAATTTGGAAGCAAGGCTGAACGACGGCGCCTTATCTAGGTCTTATTATACATCCATGGTCCAATGGGGCAGGAAACGCATGACAATCATATATGTTTTAAAAAAGACTTGCAGGTTAGTCAAACAGAAAACAAGGCTGAACAGTAAAAGTATTACCCAAAGGGTCCATTGTAACCGTCACAGTTTACCGACCCAATTCCTGCTTTAACTAAATGAGAAGTTACACAATCACCAAGGTAATTAGGACTCATCATCTGGGCTACATGACTGTCTGGACCACATTTCATGGCAGTCACATAGTAACATACAAGGTCACAAATGGGTTAAGTTCTTCTGTATGATGACAGATTATTAATGACATTTTATTTGTGCTCATTTACGCTTTTTACCTTCAAATAAAGTGGTTTGGATAATCTGGCTAAACCACTGACTTGTTTCCAACCTGTCTGATCATCGAATCGCTCCTGTTTGTTTCCCTGTTGGACTTTGTTGTGTGTTGTGTTGTGTTCCTAACTGAGAGGAAACATGGTCAAAACCAATACCCAAGTTGTAATGAATGTAAATGATCCTTTAATGAATTAATTATGTTACATTAGTAATAGAAAATATGTAAAATGATCCAAAACAAGAGCATGTTGCATTGTGCTTAATATTTATTTCACTTTGAAATAAAAAATCCCCTTGGAGGATTTTGATGCAAGGCTTGGACGTTTTGTAAGACACCATGACGTAGTGGTGGTAAAAACGATTTGTGACTACAACCAGTGTTTGGGAAAAATCAAGCATGCTCGTAAAAGAGCTTTAAAGCGTTTACCCAAAATACAAAGTCACTTTTTTTTCTAGTGGTATCTAGCCCTGCAGATATGCTTTGGTTGTATTGGTCCAGGTTTTGAGATGTCTGTCTTCCAATACAAATGGGATGAATGGAATTTCATTTGTGGTGTTCACAGCATTAAACAATTACATTTAAAGAAATTCAGCAGCAATGTCTTTCCAGAAACAGTGTCTCACTTACTCTGGTTTTTGGGGTGAATTGACCACAACCTTATATGGAGTAAGTCACATCAGTTTGACCTACATACTTACCATGGTGTGGGAAAGAATGCTTGTAGGGTGATCAAGAATAGATAAATAATAAGAATCAGTGTGAATAACTGACTTATGTGAGCTGAACATGAGAAGTTAATGGTTGGAGCACCCAGGGGTGCTGCGTGTGTGTCGTACCGTCAGGAGGAGACAGCGGTTCTCCTTCAGAGCACCCAGGAAGCCCAGGAAGGACACGCAGGTGATGACGATGCCACTGATCAGGAGCATGTTGGCCAAGTTGAAGCTGGCCAAGTTAGGGGTGAGTGTGGCCAGCCTGAAGTTCACCATCATGTACACGCCGAAGCCCAGCACCGCCACACCACACATCTGACACGACAACACACACACACACTGCAGCACTCAGGTTCATGCTACACACTCCTACACACTCCTTAGTTATCAGATTACATCACCACAGAAACATCCAGTCAACTGTTTCTAGATTAAGGGCTACATTAACTCAAATACTTCTACTTCACTACATTTCAGGGGGAAATATAAATCACTATTTATTAACAGCATAAATGAATTCCAACATACAATGCTTCTTACACATGAATGCATCATAATAATAATAATCCAGTTATGTCATATGTAGGTAATAGGAGCATTTATTATTCATGATGAGTCCTTAAGTAAAGAATCTGAAAACTTCCTCCACCACTGACTTTTTCCTTTTTTCAGTAGGATGAGTCATGTTTAAATTTGTACCACCCCCCACTTTAACTGGAGGAACCTGGACATTTTAACCATTTATCCAATACTTGTAGCTATTCATTTAGACTTTTGTGATAGCTTGCTAATTACTTTTCACACACTCAACAAAAGCAGGTGGGTAGGCAGGTCTGTGTCTAATATGCTCTTCACCCTTTATTATTTATTTACATGTCTTGAAAAAACACTTACAAAAAGCCAGGTGCACTGTAAAAAAAACGGGCTCGTAAAAATAAACCAAACCAACAAAAAAAAAAAATACTAACAATACAACAAGACAAAAACCAGCACCGATGCACAGGCACGGTTGAAAAACGGTGTGGTTTTCTCAGTTCCTAATTCCCTGCAGCTGTTCACCTGTGACTCCCCTATGTAGACTACATGGTTACCTGCCCATGCCCTCAGGTGCGCATGCTGCTAGCAGGTAGCAGCAGCAATATTTACACAGCTTACCACACATACACGACGCTTAGCACACATCAAAATTGACTACAACAGCATGGATATTTATCAAATCCTAATTTCTATGTTATTAGTTCCACATACCCCCTGACAACTGTGAAAGGACCCCTGGTTGATAAAAACTACTAACAACATGTACGATGATGACCTCTGAATGTGATGCTGGATGACGGAGACATACGTACAAAACAAAGGAAGTTGGCAGCACACATGGTGTACTTTAAACACTTGAGGCAGCCTTGAGCCATTCTGTAACCCCTCTGATCAGACCTGCAACAAGAAACAAGCAAACAAAACATCAGATTTCATCTAATATGAACAGAGGAAGCCAAAGTAAACCTGATCTGCACTCAAAAGCAGAATATTATTTAGGCCTTTTGTTTCTGTGTGTGTGTGTGTGTGTGTGTGTGTGTCAACGCTGGCAAAACGTCATGGTCACACTGCGGGGAAGAGATGCTGACACATCTCACTTCCTGTTTCTCAGTTTACCAGCAGAAAGTACGTTTCAGTGCATTTAATGTTTATTGAAACACACCATCAATACATTACAGCAGGTGTTGCTGATGACATCATTGGGGTTATATAGCTGGTGTTGCTAATGACATCACAGGGGTTTTGGTCTACTGTGGAAATACCACAGGTTCCCCAAAATATAAAATGAATATTTCTGGGTAAAAAGCCTGTCGTAACTATCACCAAAGTATATATGTTTAAGATGTTCATTTCATCAAAAGCGGCATCGATTTATGATCTTTGCTGTAAGGATGATTAATAAAGACGGACGTCAGAACTTCACATATAATTTTGCTAATATTTGATCTATTTTTAGGGGCACATTAGGCTACTAAATGAACATTTGTTTTATTTTATAAAGTTAATATTTCGACTTAGACGACTGACCATGTTGGATTCATTTTAAAGTAATTTTTTAGTTTTTTCTTTATTGGGTTATACGTTTTATATAAAACGTCAACACATTTCTAAATGATAAAGAGGAAAGCAACAGAGAATAGCGTTAAGTGAAACATCTTTACAACACTAAAAGTTTGAAGATCTTACTCGAGACAAGTGAAGAGAAACAAAATAATAATAATAATAGAAATAAAGTTTAGTCTTACCTGTTTGGGAGAATAATGTGATCGTCTCTGTGTTCAGTGAACTTTGCTGCTGCTCACACTTCCCCTTCTTGTAGCACTGTGGGCCGTGCAGCTCTTGGTGGGGGCTTTCAGCACCTCCTTCTCACTTCCTCTTTGTCAACATTAGCACACATGGAAAATCTATGAGTGAGAAAGTGCAGCGGGGAGCGAATCAAAATAACAGCAGTAGAGACAAAAGATGCATGTCTGTGCATGTCACGTTTCTATTTAGACAAGACGTGCCTTCAGAAACCAAGCTCGCTCTAAAAACAGCAGCCAGGTTATACAGCACATGAGCTGACACCAAACTCACTGCCTTTACAGATGTGTGCAAGCAATAGAAATGATTAAGTTGGAAAAGGTAGCTTTTAGACTGCAAAATAATGAGACAGAATACGTTGAAACATGAGCACCAGCGGAGAAGTATTTAATGTCACTATAAAAAACTTTTCTGACTGAAGCTAATAATTGTTGTCTTCTTTTTCTGTCAGTGCTGCTTTACAGTATTAACACTGCATGTTACCTGTGATGTAAGATGAAAGTACAGTGAAAATTGAAGGATAATAATAATAATGTTTATGACTGGTATTGTTGGAGGGGTGCACTGGTAAATTGGTTTGGAGGGGGGTAGAAATGGTAGGACTCACTTGTTTGTTGCTTCGTTGTCAGAATTGTGTATCTTTTGATTTTCTGTTTTGTGCAAGTCAGTAAATTAAAAAAATATATATATGTGTCAAGCTTGGATCAACTTTATAGTTTAAAGTTGATGGGTAGACTGTCTTACTTTTCCATCAATAATTGTATTTCTTTTTGTTTTGTATTGACCTTTGTTGTCTTGTTACATAGTAATTCTAGTAGTAGCTATGGGAGTCTTTGTGAATTATGCACAAATGTATAAGTTAACTGCAAAGGCATGCGTGTTAATACACTTACTTAGGTGTTTATGTGCATCTCTGTAAACTTTATTCCTGACTTGACTGACCTGAGTTTTTTTATTTATCACTATTATCACTCTTATGTGACCATTTCTTTCTTCATGTTTTAAGTTTGTGTGTTTTACTTTGTTACCTGAATGTAGACTTTAATAAAGAAAAAATATTAAAGTGCTGCTAACTGCAAAATAAATGTCAGTGCATATAAGAAAATACATTAACATTTTTCTGACTATAGTGTAAAAACTTTTAATAGGATTCCAGCTATAGAGATCAAAGAGGGAACACCGTCACAGATGAGCAAGTGTCACCAAGAATGGTAGAACCCCCCACCCCCGGTTGACTGAACATTATGTATCGGTTTGAAATGTGAACCCCACCCTGCTGGTGAGGGCAGACTGAGGTGGCTAAAAAAAACAGCTGCTAAAATACAAGTACCACTGCCTACAGACTACAGTATACTATATACAGAGCTAGAAGATCCTACTTCTACTCACAAAAAACTCTTCTCAAGTATTGATAAACTAATCAGTCCTTATCCAGCTAAGTTTGGAAAACAAAATGATTTTGCACATTTTTATGCCATAATTTCAAATATCAGGGTTATTATTGTCAAAGAGCCCAGGACTAAATTGACTTGAAGTCAAACATTTCTCCACAGTGGCCCAGTGAACTGCCTAACCAATCACTGATGCTAACAGTAATCTTTATTCACAGGTCAGCAGCATCACCAAAGTAGCTTTCCATCATCTCAGGAATATCTCAAACATCAGAAGCACTTGTCTGTTCCTTTGATATCAGCAGACCAGGTTACTGTAACGCCCTTTTTACTGAAAGCCATTCAGCAGCTGCAGCATTTTAAATGCAGCTGTCTGGACCAAAAGCTATTGCTCTGATCCTCAAATCTCTTCACTGACTGCCTGTTCATTACAGAACTAATCAGTTTGCTCCTGGTCTAGTAAAGCATATAATCGTCTGGCCCCAGTATATTCCTTACATGCTTCCCGTTTGTTAACAGTTTGTTGTAATATACCCTTTTTTTGTTTTTGTTTTTTTATATAATTTATTTTTCAATATATATATATAGAAAAATTTGTTTTTTAATTTTTATTTCACTCTTTTCCCCTGAATATGTGATGTGGAGGGTGGGGGGAGGGGTGTGTTTATAAATGTCAGTGTATTTATGACTGTATGTATGTATGTATCTTGAAAATGTCCCCGCTGTGGGACAATAAAGGCGTATCTTATCTTATCTTATGTTCTTTCAATGCAAAAAAACAATAAACATACTGTTTAAAAAAATCTGCCTACAAAGCATTCACAGTGTCTTTTGGGGTTTCCTCATATGAGGCCAGTTTAGAACAAAAAGGGAACTATGAGAATCCAGACATCTGTGTGAACAATATTCAGTAATACACACCCACAGAGGGGCGTTGGAATGTGCTTGTTATTTTTGAGTGAGTCCCATTGCTCAGTTATGGACAGACATTTCAGATTTAGAATATTTGTTTTTCGTCTTTAGTAAATATACTTGATATGTAATGTTTCAGTTGTAACTTTATCTACGAAATGAAAAGTCACAGGATCACCGTAGTCATTAAAATTCATCCTCTGGGTACAATGAGATGTCTGTACCAAATTTCATGGAAATTACATTCCAGTAAAAAGCAAAAACATCAACCTCATGGTGGAGCTAGAGGGATTCCCAAAGTCGGTAGGATTAATCCTAAACAAGAGTGTCTGTAAAAAGTTCATGGCAATTCATCTAAAAGTTATTGGGATATTTCAGTCTGGAAAGTGGTGAACCGACCAACACTGCCACAAACTTTATCTGTGCTGTTTCTTTTCCATGACACTTTTTGGACTTATAACCCAATAGACACTTTCAGGATCTGGGAAATGGAAGATATAGTATTGTACTGTGTAGGGCTGTGTATTGCAAGAATCTGGCGATACGATACAGGGTTATGATTCAATATACTGAGATATATTGCGATACTGTAAGCATGGCAATATATTGCAATTTTTTAAATCTAATTTTAGGAAAACTGTCATGGTATAAAGAACACACCACCATATGCATACATTCTGAGTAAAAAAAAAGTTGACTTTTTTATGCAATGAGAACAGTGGGATCTGCACAGTCCCTGTAACACCCAACATCACAGCACTACTTTTTGTGCAATCTGAGAAAAGGAATTAACATTTGCCTATCAGTAAAAAAATAAAAGTGTTTGCAGGATTCTTTAGGTAAACAAATTAAAAAATTGTAAACGGACAGTATACCGACATATATATTTTTTTAGATCCTGCTTTAAAGGTTCATATTCTGTTGTAGTATGAACGCCAGTTTATGTGATGGTTACGCTATTGAGCAGTCGGGGGTTTAAACACAACACAAAATGAACCAACAAACCATAATATCGCGATACTCAAGTGTATCAATATTTCCTGACACCCCTAATATTTATATATATTTGGGATGCTAATTAAGCATCTGTAAAAGTTTCAAAAGCATTAATAACCTTGTCAAGTCACATAGCTTAAAAACATTACAAACACAAAAAACAACCTTGGACACCTTAACTCACAGTCAGAAACTATTTTATTTTAACTTGGCAACAAACAGTTTTAGATTCCACGGAATCTTTTGGACTTTTTTTTTCCGTTTTTCCATACTTTTGGCTTTCACAGCAGCACAGCTTCAAGAAAAACAGTTCTATCAAATAGTGCACATGTTACTATTACCCACCAGTTTGTTCACTAAATATTCATAATTAAATATTCTAAATCATTCTACATTATTCTGTTTAACTATTTAACAGGTAATAACAAGTAACAAACTGAAAACAAGGATTTCAGTTTTTCAACGGCAACGACAGAAACTATTCTAACATAGTGGTAACTACTCCCTATTAACACAAAATCATTAACAGCATTATCAGCATCATCCAATACTAAAAACATGGTATTTAGATAATTATGAAAGCCACTATACTCATAACACTTTACATTTTTTTGCCTTTCAGTCATAAAAACATAAAACAATGAATCACTATGAGTCAATGCCACAGGAGCTCTGTAACCACGGCGATAAAAAGGACCAATGACAGCTATAAAAAGAATAATGCTGCATTAACTAGCAGGTACTAGTTTTAGTATAGTACCAATGTTAAGTAGTTCTGGGTCAAAATCATGATCGCACTTATAATAGTGATCACATTCTATGATTCTCATTCTATCATACAGCTTGAACATAAAAAGTCAAGACATGTACGCCACATGTATTACTAACCACCAACAGTAATAATATATATAATATATAATATGTAACTGCATCCAGATGTCTGTTATCTGGCCCTGTTCATATAAAGATGCATGAAGAACTGAGTGGTAGGTTCAGTAATATCAGTACTCTGTTCTCAGGTAATTAAAAACTAGAAGGGGGTCAACTAATTGATTAACTTTTATTATACTCTATTTTCATGGCACAGTTGCAAAGACCAGCACAAAGTGGTCGGTCATGTGTGCAAAGTCAGCGGGGGTGCATCCAAGCACACCTGTTGTTTTGGATCATACAGGTCTGAGTCCTACGTGCAAACAGGCCGGGTGAAGTGGAATACGAAGCTGAAATGTGCGCCGAAAATCGTGCTCTCAGCCAGTGACATTACTCAGAACAAAAACACAAAGGACTCACAAAACAGAGACTTGTACACCTGTGCTTTTCCTGCTACTGACAAGTTAAATACTGTGTCCCAATTCCATACTACATACTAATTGCATACAGTGTGCACCATATACTAATTGTCATTGTAAACTCTTTGCAGTTAGCATACAATAAAATCAACATACTTTATGGTGTTGAACTGGCGAGGAAATGACAGGAGATTTGAGGATCAGAGCAACAGTTTTTGGTCCAGACAGCTGCATTTAAAATGATGCAGCTGCTGACAAGTTTTGGCTGACAGCAACTGTTTTCCAAATATTTAATACATATTTTATTTGTTTTCAGAGGCATTTCTGGAGCCGATTCACCGGCATTAACAATTATTTTCATCTTCATTCTTCTAGCTGCGAGCAGCTCCTCCAGCAACGTTGTGCGTTGCATTATTAGTGTACATCCAAAGTACACTCAAAAATCAAGCATTTTTTATTATGCATACTAAGTTTTTTGAGTATACAGACTCAAACCCTGGTTAATATGTAGTATGAAATATAGTATACAATTGGGACACAGCTAAAATGTCTACCATAAAGAAAAGAAGAATTACCAAATTAAGTGTTACTGTGCTGAAAATAGATTCTCCTGCAGCGCTGTGCTTGGTGTGAACATCTCAGTGAACAGGCACAGGTTAAGCTGTCAGGAAAATACCAAAATATTGTACTGCTGTGTGCACCAGTCTTACCAATGCCATGAAAATAGAGACTCCCATAATGTTTTGAGTCAGGCTCCATGTAAGAAATATATTCATAATATAGATCTGATGTGAGTGATTTTGCATGTATGAAAAAGCTTATTATAGTCACTGTTCACATTGCACTTGTCACACTCTGAAAGAGGAAAAATCCCTTCATCACTGGACAGACATGAGGGTAACACTGTACTCGAAGTGCACTATAGGCACATAAAACCTACATTTACTGTTTGAACTTATATGTAAACATTATGAAATGGATCTGAGCTTATTATGGTAGGAAGCAGCTATGCATGGAACTGTCCTAAATATGGCACTGCATATTATGAAATATTCTGCTGACAGACTGTAGTGCATTATTAGTTGTGCGTGCTTTGTATGAATCTTTTTACGTTTTTCAAGGCTCTTATGTTGGTACATCTCCATAAATGTTTCCTGTTTTTCCATAACTATGACAGAGTGAGAGACTGCCATACAATTCAATGAATGTGTCAAACAAGCAAAAAAACCAAATACTGCCGTATTCCCGTGAATTAACCGATTTGTAAAACTCTTGCTATTCCCTGACTTCCCCAAGAGAACAAACAGAATTCACAGACTTTCCCTGTTTGGAATACATGTGTCCCAGATGCATTTAGGAATTCCAGGACGGGTGGGAACCCTGGTTGTCACTGAACTCACACATTGAGGCACTTCACTCCAAAAAAAAAAAAAAGAAAGTCCCTGGATCCAAGAAATGGAGCATGCTCACTGGAAAGGGGTATCGGCTCCATGTTTGTAATGCAAACTCAGTGAATGTCTCAAAGGTTAACAGATAAAATGCACTGAAACGTGTGTGTTGCGGACCATGTTCAGCAGCACTGACAGGCAGTCGTGGCTCTGATGGACGTCATGGTCTGGGACTTTGTGGGGCGTTCTTCAGCTGGTGTCGAACTCGGATATGAATTTCCTCATCCTGTGAAAAAGACAAAAAAAAGTGAGAAGTATTCACTGTCTTCCATTTACTTTGGGTTGACTGCATCTGCAGTGCTGATTGCATTGATTGAAAATGAGTAAATGACGTTGGTTTTATACATACTGTTTCAGTGGTGTCTGCTGTCTCCTCTTCCTCAGTGTATTCACTGCCGGGGGGGAACGCCTCAAAGTCAGACAGAGCGCCTTCCACCACCTCCTCATCGTAGTCTGTCTGGTACTCATCAGACAGTTCCTCTGAGGGCAGACAGAAGAGGAGACAACGTGAGCACCAAATGTTTAGCATTTTTTATTTAAATATTTTAAAAAATATCGTCCCATTTAAATTCATAAAACGGTATTAATTATGTAGCTTTTCACAAGTTTTCAATGCAATCCTTTTTTGACAAAAAACACCCAACTTTATCCTTAAAACAAATGACCTTATGTTCATCCTGAAAGAAGATAAGTGGATATAGTAACCTACAGATCAAAACACCAGAATTTCAAAAAGCTCCAAAGATGTTCATGACTCCTGTAATTTTATTAGGGATTTATTTTATAAGATTGGTACTACTCAGAGCTACACCTACACCTGCGGACTGCAAATCAAAAGCAAGCTTTAATGTATGTGTCACATTTTTTAATGCATGGGTTTGTGATTTTAATATTTTGCTGATAACTAACCATTGATTACAGCGTTCTTGACGGGTTCGATTCTCGATACGATCTCTGCCAGGTCAGTGAAGGAGGCATTCGGACAGGTGACCACCTGAAAGACACAAACTGCATCATTCCGATGAAGAATCAGCTTCAATTTCAGTTCATTCTCACTCTTTTTTTTTTAAAGATATTTTTTGGGCACTCTTGCCTTTATTATTAAGTGACAGCTGAAGAGAGTCAGGAAAGACAGGAAAGAAAGGGGGGTGGGGGGTGACATGCAGCAAAGGGTCCGGGCTGGAATCGAACCCGGGCCGCTGCCGTAAGGACTCACATTCTCACTATTTTTAATTATACATTTAGAACAGACATCAATTGAACTAATAAGAGCCCTATTTTTGTATCTATGTACATCAGCTGCAGTGACTCTGTGCTGCCGTAGTAGATCAATGTTTGAGAGTAAATCCTGACATTGTGTTTATCTTGCATCTCGTATGCAGAGTATCAGTCTGACCCAGTCTTCTAAATATCTAGCTAACTATTCTGACATTCCACACATTCTGAATTGTGTCAACACAAAATCCATACTGGTCTGAAGTCAAATAAAACCAAACAACATGATCACGGCTTAAAAATCCACTCCCAGGTCAGTAGTGTCTGTAGTTTGCACTCACATGGCCAGTTTTGGTCTTGTGGAACTCCTCTTGGTGTCTGTCCTTAAGCATGCTGTCCACCACACCACTGCGCTGCCACACATCAAACAATGTCTTCCCGTGCTGGTATCCCACCTCCTGCAGCCACAGAGGAGGAGGGTTAGAGTGACATTCAAAGCCAGCAGATGGAAGAGAACAGCACTGAGGAACAGAGGAGAAACTCACAGCGATCTCGTCAAACTTGCCGAACTCCAGCGTGCCGTAGCGGTCGATGGGCGGCCGAATGTACTCGCAGTATTCACTGTCTTTGACCAGTTCCAGCTGCCGCACACAGCAGACGTAAGCAAGCCGGGTTTGGATCTCTGCCATGTTCAGGACCTGGAAGGTCAAGTTTGTGGAGTTAAACAGGGCTGTGAAGTATCCCTAGAGTTTACGATTCTCATGTAGATTATCTCCACCATCTCTCCAAAATAAGCTCAGCAGGTGATAACTTTGACATTCTCCCACTTTACCATACATATCTGCACTATTTTTGGTAAATGGCCACAGGAATAACTACTGAGGACATGAAGGCATACCTTGACTTTCTCAGCCAGAGGGTTGAAGCGTTTCCACAGCAGCCACCAGCCGTTCAGGGAGTCTCCATAGTTGGTCAGGTTGGTTTCATCCCGACTTCCAACATCGATCGCAATCACAACCTTGGCCCCCATGGAGCGAGCCACATCGGCTGGATACCAAAATGAGAGACACATTTATTGGAGGCCTTAAACCTGTTTTTTCAATCCGCTTATTATGAGAGATGAGGTCTGACATGACCACATAATGTTCTACCGAAGTTAGAACGGCTTTGGTAATTTCACTATGTGGGCTTTTGTTTGCTTATGCCTGTAAATCAAATCGATTGCACAACACCCACACAGTTCTAATGATGCAGATTAGCTGAGGTTTTGATAAATGTTGACTAAGGATGTTATTGTTCCAAACCTCCACTTTGGTTGTTGCTATTTAGTTATAAATATTTAATGTTAAAGTGGAATACTGAAGATGTGAAACCAAGTTTTCAGGGGGCTTTTAAGGGGAACTCCACTGATTTCACACATCACAATTCAAACTGCCGGTGGTGGCGTTGCATTGTGGGTAATGTAGGCACCAGGTTTTGAAAAGGAAGAAGAATGCATGGATTAAAAAAGACGATATCTCTGGTTCTGCTGCAGTGATTTTGATCCTTTTATTTTAGCTGTCCATCGTGAATCTGACAATGTTATACAACTGCAATGCTAACTACTACTACTACTACTCGGTGGAGAACTCAGAAGTACATTTTATGACAGACTAAATATTTTACAACCCATATCTTTGAAAAGCCATGTGAACTGAAACATCTTAAGTCTATATTATATATATATTATAGACCTGCTCTATATGAAAAGAGCAGGTCTCGATTTGGCGCTATATAAATAAAACTGACGTCTTAACTCTTTCTGAATGAAACGTGTTGTTTACCCTGTCTTTGTGGTTAACACCTGGCCAGTGTTTTATTTTACCTGCTGTGTTAAGTTATAGTTTCAGATGCTGTAGGTTGTGTCCCAGTATGTATTTTATCCTGCATTTACAACAGTAAGGAAGAAAAGAAGTGTTTTGTATTGTATGGAAATTATGACTGGCTCTTGTGTACTTAAACTGGAGTCAAAGTTTTTTGATGAAAGACATGTTGCACTTACTGTTGGCTTATTTTCTGGATTGCTGCCAAATATCTGCCACCATCTGAGTGATGGCACTATTTCAAATCATGAATACAGAGCCATGTTGAGCATCTTCCACACAATTGTATGTGACTTGAGCCAAAAATACTGAGATGATCCATCAGCACACAGGAAGGTTTTTCATTCATTCAAGAATTCCTCTCAAAATGTTGATTTTTTAAAATTCTATATATGTAGGACTTAAGAAGGTTCTTTATTACAAAATGAATAATTTCTTAATGTAAAAAAAGTGTGATCATGTTGGACATAAATGGCAGCATCTGTCTTACATCACTGGTATCGTTGAGTCTTACATTACAATGAAGTTTCCCTTTCTGTTTAAACTCTTCAGCCTCCTGTTTACTAAGAGAATAAACATGTTAAAGGTGGGCTCTTTCCACAATATTATTAACATTTGAATTAATGGTTCATTTGAGGCTTTTCAGTGTCTGTACCTCCATGTGCATGTTTGAAATAATGTATAACATTTTTGTTGTCTTTGTATGATGTAATCTGAGGTAACTGAACTTCAGCACCCTCTTCTGGTTAACTGCTGTAACACGTTTCAGCTGAAGCTCTTACCACCAAATTATCTCTGGTTCCGTTCAGTATTCTTGGAACCTTGGTGCTATTTAGCGAACCAGCCTGCATTTCCGCCAGTTTTGAGCAGAACCATTGTAATCAAGGAGGACAGTAGTAGCAAGATGGCGGATCTCATTGATTACCTGCGAGCTTTTGTTCTGTTATTACAGATATTTGTTTTTATCCAAAAAACAAGCATGGACCAACTATTAATGATAAGAAGACGTAAAAGACTATTACCACAGTAGACCATTGTTGCCTTCTCCATCCTCTCTTTCCAACATGTAGAATATGACACGCCCACTGATGATGTCACAGTTGGCACTTCAGGTTAAGAAAAACCTGCTATTTTTTGATTCCAGCTGGGAATCAACTTTTCGGGTTTCCGAACCATTTTATTTTTGGTTAAAATGGTCCAAACAGTTCAAAATTAGGTGTGCGAACCAGAATGGAACCCGTTCCATGTTGGTGGAAAAGGGGTAACAGAGTACATACAGTACAAGGCAGCTAGAGGCTGGGACAGAGTGTCATTCATCTCATGGTGGTGTTGTTTGTTTACTGTAATCCTTAGTAAATAAGTAATTGGTAAAGACTTGTGTAAATGCAACAGCTTTCACCTTTAACTGTATATATTTATGTCTCTAGAACAGCTCTGGATGATCCAATCTATAAGGGTGTAAGTAATCACTTAATAAGCAGGTGTTCTATCTTGTTATGGAATATGCAATTCCCGCTCATATGAAGCCCACGACCACCTTCTCAGTGTTTCTCACCAGGCAGGTTGTTGATGTACCCTCCATCCATGAGTAAGTGTCCATCTTTGGGATCACAGAGAGGCGGCAGGTAACCGGACAGTGACATACTGGCCCGGACGTACCGCCACAACGAACCTGGAGAGGAGGGACAAGTGTACGGTTAACAGGTTGACAAACTGAAAGAAGAGACATAGTAGTAGAAAGAGATAGCTATGCTTCACATTACATAACCAAGTCCAAGATATTAAAGGACCATAGCAGTGTTCCTTCATATTTTGGTTACAAACCACATATACATTTGCTTTACTGCCCATGTTTCTCCTCCCTCCAGGCAACCATTCCTTTAATTCATTTCAGTAAAATGGTACCAAGTAATTTTTTAAAATAAAAAATGTTTTCAGAGGGGATTCCAAAAATGTAAATGTATTCATGTTTTACAATCTTCAAAAAAAAAAAAGTAGCTGGATATTTTTATCATAAAAAAAGAAGAAGAAAAGAGAACAGACCGTCAGTGTGAACTCTCATGGAGGAAGCTGTGATATCTGTTGTAATGTTGAAGTACGGCAGCCACAGGTCCTAGCAAAGCAGGTGGAAAAGCAGAAACAAATTACATTTGTAATTAGGTATCAGTATGTATCATGTATATACCATTTGTATTTGATGCCAGTTGGTATTATTTTAACCCCAACACTCAAATATTCTCACGGAACACTTAATAAGCACAGAGCTCCTTACATTAAAATGGAGGGCTCACTTCAGGTGTGAAATCAAGGTGAAATGATTTACTGCACTTCCAGCTGTGGCAGCAAAATTCAAATGATGCTGCATAATGTTAGGTTAAATACACTCTGATAGGCACGCACAGCAGAGGTGATAGATTAGAAGCTGGTCACACTTTCCTTTTTAAGTGATTTAGAACAATTCCAATCTTGTCCTAATAATTCCTTCACGCTCACATTCTTGGTCTTTTCCATTAAACTTGTTTTGAAGAAACCCTTCGCCTTACCTCTATCTGTTTGACCTTGAAGACGGAGCTAATGCTGGAGTTAAAGGAAGCTCCAGAAAACATGGAGGTAACAGGGTAGGTCAGGTCCAAGATCTTCTTAAAGTAAGAGGTCATATCCTGAGGAAGAAAGGAAGTCACAAAGGGAAGTGAAGAAAAGTGTGTAGCGATGGCTTAGCTTTGCCCAAAAATCCTCTCTTGGAACTAGAAATTATGAAAGGAAAACTAGTGTCAAGAAGAGAAAACATTGGAGAAATCTTGATAAATAAGAGAGCAGATATCATAATAACAAGACCAAATTAAGTGAAAAAGTTTTTGTACAGAAGTGCTTTCCTATCTTTGGTATAATGTCAACACACCATGGCCCACTCACGAGCCCGGACCCTCATGCGACTGTTGCTCTTCTCCTCAGCGTACAGTGCTCCCATGAAGGAGCCAATGGAGGTGCCACCCACCATGTCTATGGGGATCCCCGCCTCATTCAGCGCCCGCAGGATGCCGACCTGAGAGCAGCCCCTGAAAAGAGACAGTCCTCCATCAAAATCACACATGATGTATGAGATCACATTTTGTTCCAATATAAGTCTCATATTTACAGTCTGATTTTTTTTTTTGGGTATTAATAAATTCTGTCTGTAGTGAGATTATTGTACGTGTTTCCAATGGAGTTGGAATGTGATTACCCTGAGATATAATGTGGCAAATCTCTCCAGTGAAACAATGTCACTTGGTGCAAAAGTTTGGGCTGTGTTAAATGACTTCTTAAAATTGATTCATTGGAAGAAAAGCGGTTTACAGAGCCACAGGTGCACAGATAGGGGGCACTAACCACACAAACCCACTCAAATAAGGAGGAGGAAGTCAATGGGTGCAGTAACAGTTCATAATATACTGGCTGAAAGCATTAAAGCTGCTGTAGTCCTATGTCTAACAGGTGCCTCAGGTCATAGAGGAACACAGTCCATACCTTGTCAGAGCTCCAGGACAAGCCAGAGCAGTGAGGAGAAGAAACAGATCAATCAGAATAGAAACAATCAGAATACACCTGCTTATTGGAATATGCACATTTTGTGACTATCAGTTGTTTGCTGTTGTGTATCGATACTTCTACAATGCCCGCATGGGGATTAATATATTTTATTTTTCTCTTATCATTCTAATGCTAAACTGTAATTGTATTGCATATGTACTGATGGAGTCATTACATGTAATGCACACAGCAAAACAAAGAAAAAGACCCTTGTACTGAAGCTGTTGCTAACACAGGTTCAATTCCATACGAAATATTAAAACGGTTTCTATGCTTTCTCAAACTTGTATTATGAAACAAGTTACAAAACGATAGCAGCAATTGTTTGTCTGTAAGCACCACGACTTCACAAAAATATGGCCTACTATGTTGTTATCATGTATACTCTGTCTTTTGTGAATGGCCAAAGCAGTGGTTAAGTGCTTTTCTTGGACATCAAATATGACCAGACCTTGGCTACAGCTGATGCTTCAGCAGAAAGTGAAAATATTAAGACCCCATACAGTAGATTTGTCCTGTTTTCCAATGGAAGTAACGAATTGAAACAAAAACGACAAAAATATAGTGTGGAGGTACCAAATTCCCATAAGAGTGTACTGGATTCAGATTGTGACTGTAAGGTATAGAATTGCTCCTTAAGGCTAAGTCTTACAATGCTGGTGTACTGAATTTGTTGTATAATGCAGCAGTACCTGGCGCCCCCTCCACCCAGCACGAGGGCGATGCTGTTTCCTGTCAAGATCCTGGCCAGGCGGGAGAAGTCGGAATGGCGATCTGGACACTTTTCAAACACTCGCTGGTACAACTCTATCTGAAAACCAAACACACAGAAACACAGAAATGAAGCATTTGCTAACTGGGCCAGCACTGCCCATAAAAGACTCAGTGGGTTGGTGGTTAGTACCAGCTTAGGTAAACTCCTCTTGGAGAATACTCTGCGAGGGCAGGACAGGTGATGGTGTCTGGAGATCCAGCTCCGCATGTTCAGCCACTCAGCCGTCCCTTTGGGTGGTGGGCCGTCCTCCCTGTGCAGCAACACCAGCTGCTTCTGAGCACGCACTGCACTGCCCTCCAACATCCGCTCCAACTACAGGAGAGAAGAGGAAGACAAAGAAGCAGATAGCGTTCACTCAGAATGGCGGTTCATAAATACTGTGATGGTGTGGCTGAAGTTGAAACAGTCTTAACAGGCAAATGTAGCTGTTTTTATAGAATAACAAAGCTCACTTAGCAAAGACACTGTTGATGAAACAGCCAGGACCTTGCAGCCTTTCTCCATGGTGCTTCTATAGTAGTTTTAAGGTAGGGGAATGTGTCTTGTTCACTTCCCCCACCCATATTTTTATTTTAGAGAATAGTACTACAACTTGGTAAGAAACTCCAAACACCACAAATCTTTCTCCTCATCTTAATAACAGAGTGTACAGTATCACTTCAGACATCCTGCCCCATATTTGCAGCCGACTTCAGCCTTGTTTTGATATGCACTAACAGCTTCTTATACCGATTAGCCTAATTAATAAGTTATTAAGAGCGACCTTATCCACCCACACTCATTAGATTTGCTACCACTGGCTGATTAATTTAATGATATCTCTTTTTTTGTGTAATACATTCTCTGATTTCACTTATTTGTTTATTCTTCAGACCTTTTTCTGAATTTAAATAAGGATTCTCTTCCCTCTTCCTCCCTCCTTCCTTCAGTGATGATGTACCACTTCCTCGTTTTTGATCTATAGGCCTGCACCATAGACTGTATGTAAAGATGGACGAGACCTCTCCACTTCCTCCCACTGTACAAAAATGAAGCTAAAATATCCTGGATAGAGGAGCTGCCATCTTGCGCTGGTGATGTCATTTGGAGCCAGAGTCTGCGCAGCAGTGATCATATAGAGTTCCCGCACATACACCTGCCTGAACCAATAGTGAGCACACTCATAGTTGTCAATCATGACATCACACCCTCTTTTTATAGCATCAAATAACTCATTAAAACCAAACTTATCAGAAAAATGAACACATTAACAAACATCAGCGTGATAAGAACTACCAAAAATGAAAGAAACCATCTTTGGGAAAACTTTGATTTCTCAGTTTGGCCCATGTCCCATCTGCTAACATGGAGGGGGCGGGGTTTATGACCTATACTGCAGCCAGCCACCAGGGGGCGATCAAGATGTTTTGACTTCACTTTTGGAGAGCTGTCATGTCGTCCATCTTTATATACAGTCTATGACTTGCACAATGATAGAGAACCATCCTCCCACTCTACTCATTAGTGTAACACAATATAGGTGTGTAAACTACTGCTCACAATGACCCTGATGAAGACCTAAGTTTGTTGTAATGCGTTGGTTATTTTAAATACTATTGCCATGTAAAATAAAGGCATTTTAAGTTTGCACAAACTCTACAGTGTGCCTTGGATTGTTTTTGAAGGAGACTTGCACTTTCCACTCATGCAATGAGCCCTTCACCTGATGGATTAAGTAAGGATTACTTTTAGTTTTGATTTGTCACTTCCTGTGTGGAGATTATCCCCACCCATATTAGTCATCACATCTTGAGAGAAAGGTTTGAATCTACGGCATTGTAATTTGTTGGAGTGTGGAATACTTGTCCCTGCTCCAGTCCCACTCTTACCCCTTTTCCACCAACATGGAATGGGTTAGTGCCCTGAGATAACTTTGTTATGATATGGCGCTATATAAATAAAACTGAATTGAATTGAAGTTCTGGTTCTGAGCATTCCGACCAAAAATAAAATGGTTCGGAACCCGAAAAGTTGATTCCCAGCTGGAATCAAAAAATAGCAGGTTTTCCTTGACCTTTAGTGCAAACTGTGATGTCATCAGTGGCCGTGTCATATTCTACATGTTGGAAAGAGAGGATGGAGAAGGCAACAATGGTCTACTGTGGTAATAGTCTTCTACGTCTTCTTATCATTAATAGTTGGTCCATGATTGTTTATTGGATAAAAACAAATATCTGTAATAACAGAACAAAAGCTCGCAGGTAATCAATGAGATCCGCCATCTTGCTCCTACTGTTTACTTCCGTTGTGCACTGTGCAGCGCCCTCCGTTGATGAAGCATCGTTGATTTCAATGGTTCAGCTCAAAACTGGTGGAAACGCGGGCTGGTTCACTAAATAGCGCCAAGGTTCCAAATGATCCTGAACGGAACTGTTTGGTGGAAAGAGGGCATCTGTGGCATTCAGGCTGATGAGCGTTAGCGCAGCTTCAAGTCACATTCTTCACTGAACTGAATTTGCTGAACTTCACGGAAAACAGAGCTAGTATTATTTAACTCTTATGACGTGTCTTTCGAGATGAGAACATCCTGTGTGCTTTCTGCTAAAAAAAAAAAAAAGGTGTGAGTGTATTTACACTGACCTCACCCACAGTGGGCTCCTGCTCACCCAGTCCCACAATGATGATGCAGTCGGCCTGGCGGATGCAGCGCTGGGTCCAAGGTGTGAGGCCAGAGTCGGACTGGTAGAGGACAATGCGATGGATGTCTTCCTGCTGCCCGAGCCAACTGGACAGACGGTACTCATGGACACTTTAAAAGATGAGGTACAAATATCAGCCTGTTTGCAACATATGACCTGTTACTGTATGTATAGACCTGTTCACTGTAAATTAAATAACATCTGTTAAACAAATCCTGTTTCTCATGAAGTATGTAACTCTGAAAATTAAGTTATCAGTTGTTTTACTGTGAAAACTGACATCATGCCTCAATCAACGTGTTGTTTCCAGAAAGAACCAAACATCACAACCAGCAATGCCTCACAGGACTTCAACCAGTCTCAACACATGATTAAAATATATACAGTTTAATCACTCAATATAGGGTCTACCTGTCCAGAGCAGCAGAGCCTAGTCGCTGTTTGATGATGTCACTAGTCAGGAGTAGAGTGGGGCCTTCAGAAAATAGAAACACATCAAACATGTTTTTAAATAGCAACATGACATTGCTGTGAATGAAAGTGTAGCACAGTGTATCATGGTGCAGATTCTAGGGTAGATCCATCTGTGTTTTACACTCCACTCACCTGCTGCTGTTTGGGAATCAGCTGATAGACATTTAACATCATACCTGCCTCCTCATATGCACTCAGTCTGCACTCCATGTAAATGCAACAATGGACCAACAGAGGAGTGAGTGAGGGAGCTGTCAATTGAGCTTAGTCTGCACTCGCCCACACAGTCCTGATAGGAGGTCTAATCACGCAACATAGGGTGGACTAATGGGTTTAGGGACTTTAAATACTGAATCTGATCCATTCTGCTCACCGGGGTTAGTAGACAAAAAAGTTCATGTTGTACACATTCTCTGAAGGATGCGGTCTCTCTGTGAATCACGACTCTTCAGGTAACCTGTAAAAGTGGAGGAAGCACTGAACGCGTGTGTGTGTGTGTGTGTGTGTGTGTGTGTACCAATGCCACTGAGTGCATGCTGCAGCTCCAAAGTGAAGGCAGTGAGGGGAACCTCCTCAGACACAGGCAGGATGGCCACAGTGGACAGGTTGGAGGCCGGATTCCCAACATCCCACTTACTGGTGGGGGTTTGGAGAGCCAGACTACGAGCTGCAAGGCAGAGGAGTGTTTTTCACATTGGATAATTCAGACAGAAAAGAACATTTAGCTCTTTTTATGTCTTATCTTGCATATATCTTGATTTAGTATCTCGTTTCATACTGGAACACAACACATTTTAGTAGTGTTTTGTGTTTATTCTATACTCAGCCAGGAAATATTTCAAATGCCAAAAGTCAAAAGTTATTGGTCGAGTACATAAATTGAGTCCCATCCTGACGCACACTAACAAAAAGTGTATGCGATTACCAGCCAGAGGTCCATTGACCTGCTGCATGTTGCCCAGGATCTTCTGTCCCAGGAGATGAATCAGCCTGGTGACAACCTGAGGATACTTCCTCTTGATGGAGTTCAGAGCTCCTTCGGGTAGCTTGGCCAGCTCAGAGTCCCGGACAGCGTGGACCGTGGTGGCTCGGTTCATGTGGGTCAGGGCCTCGACCTGGACAATCCACAAAACAGGGTGTCGTACTGCAATTTATAGTAGTGTCTTTAGATTGTGTCTTTTCATTTTCATTTTTTCTAAAACAGTTTGACCACTTACCACACCAATGAGATCCCCGCGGCCATACTCTCCAGCCAGCTCCTTCTTCCCATCATCCTTTGCAATGACAGAGCGCAGTCGCCCACTGAGGACGATGAAGGTGCTATCGGACTTGTCTCCCTGTCTAAAACCAAACAAACAATAAAAACGACAAAATCCAACACTACCACCACACACTAGTATGATTTAATTGATTTAGTTATCATTTATTTTACATATTTATATGGATTTATATTTATAATTTGTATAATTCTTGCAGTATACTCTGTTGCTATCCCTTTCCCTGCATAATCGTAACAGATTGACATGATGGACTTCTTTATGTCCTATTTTCTTGTTGTGTTTGTGTTGCATCCTTGTACAAGTTGTTCTCGTGTCTCCAAAACACAACAAGAACATTGGACATAAATTCTAAGAGACAGCTAAGCAAATGTCTCCATCGAGAAATAAAGTTCCTTATAATACATTTAATTCCTGTTTATATTAGTGATGCATTAATTGTTTCAGTTAGAAGCCCATCACTGGCTCCATAGAGTACATACCTGTAGACGGCACGGCCAGCCTCCACAGCCATCCAGTCCAGGGCAAAGTCAATCTGCCTGACAAATGGTGACACCCTCTTCACCACAGTGTGAGCTACATTCAACACCACCCTGGGCTCCTCGCGCATTATCCTGCAAAGTTGAAAGCACAGGTATGTTTGCATGCTAGCGGTGTGTTGGGGAGAGCCCACTTTGGAACCCCAAATATATAACAAAATGAGTGTTTTGCATGTGAGCTTGTTCCTACTCATAGAAGTGGGCCTTGGATATGGAGAGGAAGGTGCAGTCTCTGTGAGCTCGGACAGTGAAGATGAGGGGTTCCCCCGTGAGAACGGCCAGGTGGCCCACCATCTCCCCTGGGTGGGTGACAAACAGCAGGGTATCCTCCTCGCGGTCTATCATGCGCTGGTACACATGGAGCAACCCCGAGATGACAAATGCCACGCTCACATCCTGTAACGAAAATAAGAGGTGAAGAGGAGGAAAAAATGGTCTGGATGAAGAATACACTTCAGGGCTCAGGCAAACGGTGGTTTGATTACAGCTACTTCAATATAACACGTACAGTAGGGCTATATGATTAGATTAAATATGGTTTGTCCTCAGTAACAAATAAAAATGCATTATACCATTATAGAAGTGGGAAAAGAGCAAAGACCAATCAACTAGTCCTGCTGGTTGCAGCATTAATTGTTTGTTTTTCTGTGGAGTTTTTCACCACACTTCAACTGGGTGACGCGATACAGATTCCTGCCAATGGAACACCATTCCACTGATCTGCAGGGGGTAGTAACGTGCCAGGAAACAGCAATGTGCAAACAAAGACAGGGGAAAATTAAAACTTTTACCAATAATCAGCTTAGCAAATGTTTCATGAGGAAGGAAATTAATTCACCGCGTTTGTCAGACACACAATGTGTTTTTGGAAGAAACAATGAAGGTAAACAGAACTTTGTTTAATTACAAGAAAACTCCACAGGACACCTTTAATAAACTTAAATTTGGTTTAGTGTTGTAATACTCAAGCAGTTAAATCAGACATGTTATCAAAGTGGAGACGTTGTCGCTTTGTAGATGCAAATCATTTCCATATAAGAATAGAAAACATAATTTAGCAGTTAAAGATGAAATACTTGTAATATATTGGAATTGGCGATTTAACGTAGCTGTGTGGGAAACCTGGCCATTGTTTGTGTGTGTTGTGTACACATGCATTTGGTGCTTTAATAACCTGCCTGCCCCACAAAGAGACACACACTGGGTCAATGTTGGCCCAAGAGACTGACCTGGTCTCCCTGGTGGGCCACAATAGAGCCGGCTTTGACCTGGCGAAGGTTCACCCTTCCCTCCAGCAGAGTGGGGTCCTGATAACATGAAATGATATTTTAAAAAGGCACAGAGAAATGCCCTTTTTACCAGTTAGAACTGCATCACCAAACATGAATTCATAATTACAAAACTGTTGCCAGATCAATATTTTTCCTTGTGGGGTCCATAAAGTTTGTCTTTAAATTGAGGTAATGTCTTGAAATATTTTCAGGGACAACAGCTGAAAATGGCACACTGGCACTCTTACAGTGATGTTGATGTGCATTGTCCTTGATTTGTGATTTTCCCACTTTGTTCAAACTCAAGAAAAACACTGCATTTTTTCCACATGTAAAACAAGAATTAGGATTATATTATAATATATATACATTATTAAATAATAATATATATAATATACAAGACATTTTAAACAGGTGAATTTTGTGTGCTGAACAATCAGCAAAAAAGTAGTAGATGTAGTTTGCACGCTACCTCTATCTGGATGACCTGCAGCAGATCCTTTTTGGCAGCTTGGAAAATGGCATTAACTTTATTATGGTGGACATTTCCTCCTCCAGCATCACTATAGTGGTAAACAGCAGACGGAGTGTGCAGCATGGTCACACTCTTCTTCAGAATAGACTGAGGAGACAGAGACAGACAGAAAAGTGTAATGGAGACTTTATGCAGCATTCTAAGTACCAATACCCTGTCTCTGCCAATGCAGACTACTAAAAGGATCCATTACATCTATTGTGTAACATTGTAGTGTAACTTGCTGCTCTACATAAGTCTACATCAAAATGGCATATTAGTTTGCTCGATCATATTAATACACGTGAATACAACAAATACCTGCCAGTTCTAATTCTTAAACCAACTCAATCATTAGCAGGAAAACAGAGAGCTGCTGTAATCCTCCAATCACAGATAGTGCTGCGTTCCCCCTGAGCAAAGTATTTAACCCCCCAACCCTCTCCATACACTGCAATGTAGCTGCGACCTCCCTGACTTCATCCAGGGGCTGGCTGGCTGCACAAAGATAGACTTTGACTTTGGCTTAGATCAAGTAGGACTGATTTGCTATGAATTCTGGGTAAACTAAAAGACTTTTTTCAAACGACAAAACTTGACTGTTAGCTCCGTTCACTCCAGCAGAAAACGTTTGTCTTCTGGAAGAATTCAACAGTTTGGACATTTTACTGGGAAAAGTCAGTACTTCTACTACCTCGTCAGTCAGGATCAGGAGAGTTTCCTTGGTCCTCACAGCTGTATATTTCCTACAGGTTTCTGCACTCTCTAAAACTCTTTCCTTTCTCATTACTCGCTACACTACATTGTTAGCAAACCACAAATCTTTTTTTTTTTTTTTGCCATTTGGTGCCACTGGTCAGCAGGGGGCACTGACTGTTACCACAGAGACATGGCTCTTAGTCCGGAGTTAGCCTGAGGGTAGGGTTGCTAACATTTTAGGCTTAAAATAAGTCAGTGTTTATTTCTGTGAGATTGTCTAACTTGACTAATCTAAGGGCATAATATGACTGGCCCAGACACTACAGACTAATCTAGAATATCTTTGTCAAACCGGCCCCAGATGTTGAAAACCTGGATTCAAACCAGCAGCAAGAAGTTCAAGAGGGAAAATCCTTATCCAGAGACCTTCACCGGACTTTGAGTCTCCTCTTTGGCGACTCTAGCCCGTTCATATACTCTGTTGAGGTCGACTGACATTTCACCTGCATGACACAAAAAGTTCACAGTCATCAAATTGATCATTACAGCTTAGTATCAGCAACAATACTCACTGGCTGCAGCATTTATTCTAGTTTATAGACCTGCTGATGCTACTGTTGGTGCTCGTTTTTACTGCAGCAGCATTTAAAAACTGCCCCTTTATAACTCACATATCTTCCTATCCTTCCTAATAGTAGTAAAGGTTCAGATTGTTTGATTGAGGTTTGGCAACTTGTTTGTCGGATTTTTGTCACTATAAGTGGTTTTAATTCTTTGATAAGCATAAAACTTGCATAGACCTTGTGTATGAGAACATTAGTAATAACATAAGTTACAGAAGTGGACAATTATTGATGATTTGGTTTTATAATGGCAACAAACCTGCAAAAATACTCACAATTAGCCCACATGGAGCTGAAACAATTCTCTTTTTTTACATTAAAGGGAAACTCTAGTATTTTTAAACCTGGGCCCTATTTTTTTTATTATTTATTTTTTTTTACAAATTTACAAATTAAATGATTAATAGTTAGCAAATGTTTTGGAATTGGTCCGGGAGATCGCCTCAGCCGGCATCTGGGAAAGGGGCTGCAATGGCTGCAACGTAATCCTTGCGGGGAATTGCGCCCGTGAAAAGTCTGTCCACTAAAAGTGCTTGATTTTGCCACTGACAGACTCAGACTATTATTCTAAGTGTCTGACAACATTATGGAAAGGATCCCTACAGAGACAGACCGTTTTGTTAAACTCTTCTCTCCAACTCTGACTCACGTGTCCACCATTGTCTTCTTGCAACAACTCAACGTCTCGCAAGATTTCATAGAGAAACTTTTCCTTGAGTGAGACTTCTGTTTCTGGTTAAACAAAAAGGATCTTACTCTTTAACAAAAAGGTCTGTCTCTGTAGGGATCTTTTCCATAATGTTGTCAGACACTTAGAATAACAGTCTGAGCCTGTCAGTGGCAAAAACTATGTTAGCTAAGTTAAATAGGTTTTAAAATGTCCCTTTAATTTCAGCTCATTAGAAGGAAAACATACTGCAAAGCTTCTAAAAGTATTTATTTAAATTATAATTGCTACTTTCTGACATGTTTCAGGGATTTTTATTAAAAACATTACACAGTATGAATCTATTTAGATAAGCAAGTAGCATGCAGAGTTGACATCGTTTGCTGATGTTCTATCGATACAAGAAAGGCACTGAAAATGCAAATATATAAAATGTGTCTAAAAATGATACTGTGTGTGTGTATACCTGTAACAGCCATTGGGGTGGAGAGAGAGCGAGATTTCTTGTATTTAGATGTGGACGTGTCAGAGAGGCTGGACTTCTCTGTTGTAGAGTGTAACAAGAAAACAGACAAACATTACTACACACACACACATTACTGTAGCATGAAATGTTGAGAGAATGCGGTTTTTTTCTGACCTGCATCCACTTTTTCTGAGCCCAGATCATCAGAGTGGGAAGGCTGCCTGCGGAGGCCTCTGTGTGGATGAGCCTCACCCAGAACATGGGCCACCGACACCAAGGAGATGGCTTGGCTCTCCTGTAACATACACGTATCAGTGGTTAATAAAAAAACATCTCTTCATTTGTAAACGTTCTATAACTACATATGGGCTAGGGTTAAATTGATATAGTTGAATACATGATGGAGAAGTTTATGATGAATGCAACATTTTTATCAAATTCTGTAAAGGTAAATATAAATACGTATGTGGAGAGGGACTGGAAAAATGACTTTTGGCACCAAATATTAGCCTGATTGGCTCAAGTGGTCCCAAAGTTTATTTGCACTGAATTCCTTTAATTGCACTGACTGGACTGTAAAAAAGGACGCCTCTTAGTGCCCTGAGATAACTTTGTTATGATATGGCTGCTATATAAATGAAAAAACTGAATTTCAAGTGAGTGCAAGTAAGTGCATGGAAATAGAAAAAACACTTTTATTAGAAGGGAAGAAATTGAAGAAACATTGGGAAGAGGGAACCTCCCTCCCAGCTAGTAGCAGACATTCAGTATAATGGCCTCTCCATAGTTCCGGCTGGTTTGATGACACCTGAAGTTACTGCTAAGTGTGTTTTATTAATGCAGGTTGCAGAGGTCTGTTCAAAATCAATGTGTCAACCACTGGGGGCAGAAAACACACCTTGAGTAGCAACTCCCTCAGAAATGCAACAGAGGAGGAGGAGCAACTTTGGATGGTACCTTTAAGAGCTTGAAATATCCACTAACTTTCTCATACCTTTTTTTCGCTGTATTGTTGCCAGTTTTCATATACTTCTTGTTTTGTCAGTTAGTGTATGTGGGTATAAGCTTTATGTCAGCTGGAGGCCTGAGGTTCGCTTAACAGGAAAAACACAACGTTTTATGTACTGTTCCACATTGGTATTCGAATAATAAAAAAACCTTGAAAGAACAACAGGATATCCATACTATGCCTATACTAATGGCCAAGCATTACATTAAGGCCAAGCATGGGCCGTCTTTTTCCTTTCCTTATAATGGCCTTGATAAAGGAAAGTCTCATCGGAGGAGGTACTACTCCAAAACATCTTACCCAAAAAGAGAGGCTTTTGATTAGGGCTGCAACTAACGATTATTTTCCTTATCGATTAATCTGCCGATTATTTTCACGATTAATCTTTTAGTCTGTAAAATGTCAAAATATTGTGGAAAAAGCTCATCACAGTTTCCCAGAGCCCAAAGTGACGTCTTCAATTGCTTCTTTTGTCCGACCAACAGTCCAAAACCCAAAGACTCTTCATTTACTGTCAGAAATGACAGAGATAAGCAGCAGATCCTCACATTTAATAAGCTGGAACCAGCTAATGTTTGAATTTTTTGCTTGAAAAATGACTGAAACCATTAATCAATTATTAAAGTAGTTGGCAATTCATTTTCTTTCAATCGATTAATCAATTTATTGACTAATCGTTGCAGCTCTAACTTTGGACTGACAGGCATCATGGTCCCCACAGGCCTTATTGACAGTTTGTTGTATAACTGTGCAGAATATGGTCACTGTCTTGATTCCTTGCATGTACGGGACCTATGGCAAGCCCTTTTAACATTTAATAAGTAGGGGTAATAGCAATTGTAGATCTCAACAGTTCATTTTATAACTAGTCAGAACTGAATTTTATATATCAAAAAAGGAATTTCCACTAGTCAAAATGTCATTGTAGATATGTTCAATGACATATGTAGGCCTACATATCCAAAATTAATATGGTAATTTGGGTGATGTGACCTGCCCTACTATGCCTCTGATTGGCTTACCCTGATATTCTTACCCTAACCTTAAGCAATGTCACTCATTATGCCTTAACCTAACCAACGAAGGCAACGAGTACTTGCCAGTCAGAGGCAGAGTAAGGTGGGTCATGACTTTGTGGACATTTCAGATGCAATTGTTGATATCTGAAATGAGAAATTACATTTCCACTAGTCACAATCCTTTTTCAACATGTGGACATTGAGTTGTAGATTGTAGATATCTGTAATCGTTATTCTAACTAGTGAAAAAAGAATTACTGATATATATACTGCCCTACAAAGGCAGAGAGCAGTAACTACACAAAAGATGAATTTGAAAGAAAAGGGTTCAAAGCATGAATGTATGGAGAAGAACTTTTAAAGAACTATGTAATTTAGAATTTAATACAATTTAATAACATAGCTTAACCAGAACTAGAGTCAAAAGCTGAGATTGCAGTTACTGTTACCCTGCTAAGCTAGGCTAGCTACCTTTTTAGCTGGACTAGTTTAGCTAGTTTTTCTCCATGACTGGGTTTAGCTGCTGCCTTACTTATGTGGGATACCAAATTAAATTACAAAGATGTTAGTTTATCAAAATTGATATTTTATTACAGGAAACAGATAGGGGGGAAAGTAAGTAAGTTTAGTTTTAGTCAATGCTAGCCATTGTTATTTCCAGCTAGCTTTAACAGGACATGCGTCTCTTGCTTTAGCTGTGTAGTTGACCACTTGGTTTGGTTTTTAGCTATGTTTTGTGTATGACTGCACATATAACATGCTGTTTTCTTTGGAATTATACATTTGTATGGCATAACAAATGTTCCATGGCAAAATAAATGTCAAGTCAATGTCTGGTCTTACCTAAGTTTTGGACTAAATATGTAGTTACTGCATTTTAGCCTTGTAGGGCAGTCTAATTAAATCAAAGATATCTGTAAATCAGTTTTGACCAGTCAAAATGTAATTTTTACATGTGAAATATATATGTAACATGTCAAAATTGTTCTACAGATATCTTAAATTAACATTTTAACTAGTCAAAATAACATTTTGACATGTGGAAATGTCATTTCCACTAGTGAACTAAATTGCTACTAGTCAGTCAGCCCCACTGATTAAATGTTAAAAGGGATTGCCATACATGACCTGTTGTTAAACATGCCCTTGGGAAGGAACATACTTAGAGACAGTGTTGCATATCAGAGAACAGAATGAAGCAGACTGGCACAACAATAAAATTGTCATGTCAAAAATAAAAAAATATTTTTTCACAATCCATATCAGTTAAACCGAAGTCTGGAGCACAGTTTGGCAAAAAAAAAGTACCGGGTTGAAGAGCTCAGTGGTGAGGCCAAGGTAGTTGTGTAAGGCAAGGAAGGTCACTCTCTGGAGACGCACCATGATTATCTACAGAGGACAGGAGGGAAACAGGACGACACAGGGAAAATACAGACTGCACTGTTAATACAATAAAACATATTCTGAAGCTGAATGCCCGTAGCTCACTTGATGAATCAAATACTTCTCTTTGTCACTCAGTGGACACTTTACCTGGACGACGCGGACCAGAGTTTCAGGATATTTCTCAAAGACTGACTGGAAGGCTGCAGCAGGAAGACGCAGGACAGTGGAGGGAACTGCAGCTCTTGCAGACACTGTTTTGTAAGGTGCTGGATAGCCCTGGAACACAGATAACAGTGTGTGGAGAAAGCAGGATGTTGTACATAGTAAAAACCTTCACAAATTCTATAAGATCTTATATACTATAAGATATACAAAATGTGGATATAAAAAAGTGAATAAAAGAAGGGCTGAATGATTGAAACACAATATGGTAAGATACACAATTTTTACAGAATATTAAAGTAAAAAAAGTTTTTAAAAAACTAGAGCATTTAGAAGTGTTCATGTCACACCAGAAACTAGAAATCTCCATCGGCCAAAGAACTCAGCTCAGACTATATATTGACCAAAAATAGAGACACCGACCTTTTTTAATTTGTTCTAAAATACAGGCGTATTACATATGGGGGTGAAGACGTACAGTGATGCTGTCCAGGATACTGAGCAAACTGTGAACACTGTCTCCTGGTAAAACGTCCTTCACCGCGGCATCCGTACCGTCCTGCAGTAAGAAAACACAATCCCACCTCAACATGACAGCAGAGCAACAATCACAACACGGGTAAGGGTTCCAACATGTGGGACAGTTTCCTCACTGATCACCAATACACACAAAACAGCAAAGGAAATGACTATTGCTGAGTGAAGCAGTAGGCGTTGTGGTCAGCCCCGGCGGTCTTACACTCTCATGGATGCACAGCTCCAGACGGCCATCTTGAACCACGTAAATACTGTCGTCGGTGTCACCTGGTTGGAAGAGTGCCTCGCCCTGGTGGAGCTGGACCAGCACCATGTGACGACACAGCTCCAGGAAAAGAGGCTTCTCGAAGTGGCCGAGCACCCTGGGTATAATACATGTGTACATTTTTAATAAAATTAAATATGCTTTATTGGCATGAATGTAACAAAGACAATATTGCCAATAAATCCAATAAATATACACACACACACACATATATACATATACACATATATACACATATATATATATATATATATATATACATATATATGTTATGTCTCGTCATGTTTGTTAAAGTTTGCATGTCTGTCTTGTGTTCTGTTTCCTGTTCTGGCATGTCTTTTAGTTTGAAATCCCTAAACTCTCCTCTCGTTTCAGGTCCCTTAACTTCCTGCCATATGTGTTTCCCGCCTGTCTGATTGTCTACCCCGCCCTGATTGTCTCCACCTGTTGCCCGTTGCCTCCTGTGTGTGTATATATAGTCTGTGTGTCCCTTGTCTCGTCGCCAGATCGTTGTGCCTGTTACCACGTCCATGTGCTTTGTGTTTTTGACTACCTGTACCAAGATCTCCGACTACAAGCCTGGAGTAAGAAAGACTGTCTTTTTGAATAAAGTTCCTGACCTAGTGCCAGTCTCCTGCTCTGCATTTGGGTTCCTCTGCTCTGTAAGCCTCGGCTTAACAATATATATATATATATACACACACACACATATATATATACACGTATATATATATATATATACTATACACACATATATATATATATATATATATATATATATATATATATATATATATATATAGATATATATATATATATATATATATATATAGATATAGATATATATAGATAGATATAGATAGATATATATAGATATATAGATATATATAGGGCCCAGAAAGGAATTGGTAGCAATACCAGGGGAGCCAAGCACCAGCTGCTGGTAGACAGAGCTCGAGACTGTAAGACCAGACAGACCAATCTGTGCACCGCCTGGATTGATTACAAGAAAGCCTACGACTCAATGCCACACACATGGATACTGGAATGCTTGGAAATGTACAACATCAACAGGACAATAAGAACCTTCATCAAGAACTCAATGGGGCTGTGGAAGACAACTCTGGAGGCCAACTCAAAGACAATTGCACAAGTGACCATCAAGTGCGGCATATACCAAGGTGATGCACTATCCCCACTGCTGTTCTGCATAGGCCTGAACCCTCTCAGCCAGATCATCGCGAAGAGTGGCTACGGAATGGAGCAACCATCAGCCACCTTCTCTACATGGATGACATCAAGCTGTATGCCAGGAGTGAGCGAGACATCGACTCACTTATCCACACCACCAGGATCTACAGCGACGACATTGGAATGTCATTCGGACTAGACAAGTGTGGCCGAATAATCTCCAAGAGAGGGAAGGTAGTCAGAACTGAAGGGATCAGACTACCAGAAGGCAACATAGCAGATGTGGAGGACAGCTACAAGTACCTTGGGATCCCGCAAGCAAATGGCAACCATGAAGAGGCCGCAAGAAGGTCAGCCACAGCCAAATACCTCCACAGAGTAAGGCAAGTCCTGAAGAGTCAGCTGAATGGGAAGAACAAGGTCCGAGCTATCAACACCTACGCCCTGCCCGTCATCAGATACCCCGCTGGCATAATAAGCTGGCCAAAAGAGGAGATCGATGCCACTGATATAAAGACCAGGAAGCTCCTCACAATGCATGGAGGATTTCATCCCAAGTCCAGCACCCTGAGACTGTACACTAAGCGGAAGGAAGGAGGCCGAGGACTAGTGAGCATCAGAACCACTATCCAGGATGAAACAACAAAGATCCACGAGTACATCAGGAAGATGGCCCCAAGTGATAAGATGCTTAGTGAGTACCTCAGGCAGCAGAAGCCGGATGAGGAAGGAGAGCAGGTGGAACCATCATGGCAGGACAAACCCCTGCACGGTATGTACCACCGGCAGATAGAGGAAGTGGTAAGTAGTGAAAGTAGTGAAATCCTACCAGTGGCTGGAAAAGGCTGGACTGAAAGACAGCACAGAGGCACTAATCATGGCAGCACAGGAACAGGCTCTGAGCACAAGATCGATAGAGGCCGGGATCTACCACACCAGGCAGGACGCCAGGTGCAGACTGTGCAAAGATGCCCCTGAGACAATCCAGCACATAACAGCGGGGTGTAAGATGCAAGCAGGTACATGGAATGCCATAACCAAGTAGCTGGCATAGTGTACAGGAACATCTGTGCCGAGTATGGGCTGGAAGTCCCACGGTCAAGATGGGACACACCTCTGAAGGTGGTGGAGAATGACCAAGCTAAGATCCTGTGGGACTTCCAGATACAGACTGACAAACTGGTGATGGCGAATCAACCGGACATAGTAGTGGTGGACAAACAACAGAAGAAGGCAGTAGTGATAGATGTAGCAATCCCAAGCGACGGCAACATCAGGAAGAAGGAACACGAGAAGCTTGAGAAATACCAAGGGCTGAAAGAAGAGCTAGAAAAGATGTGGAAAGTGAAGGCAACAGTGGTCCCCGTGGTAATCTGTGACCCCCAAACTGGGAGAGTGGCTCCAGCAGATTCCAGGAACAACATCCGAGATCTCTGTCCAGAAGAGTGCAGTACTAGGAACAGCTAAGATACTGCGCAGGACCCTCAAGCTCCCAGGCCTCTGGTAGAGGACCCGAGCTTGAAGGAGGAATAGACCGCCCACAGGAGCGTTCGGGTTGTTCGGGGCTCCAGCCACGTTTCAGCAGCTCATGGACCGGGTGCTGCGGCCGCATGCCGCATATGCTGCCGCCTATTTGGATGACGTGATCATCTACAGTGACAGCTGGGCGGAGCATGTGCGGCGGGTAGCTGCGGTACTCGGTTCAATGAGGCAGGCAGGGCTCACAGCCAACCCGAAGAAGTGTGCGGTTGGACGGAGGGAGGTGAAGTATCTGGGACACCTCTTGGGTGGAGGGCAGGTGCGGCCTCAGTTAGACAAAACTGCAGCAATTGCAGCCAGCCCAAGGCCCAAGTTCAAAAAAGAGGTGAGGCGGTTTTTGGGGTTGGCAGGTTACTACCGCCGGTTTGTGCCCCCTCACCGATCTTACCCGAAAAGATGGCCCAGATCCGGTCCAGTGGACGGAGCAGTGTCAAGTGGCGTTTGACAGGTTGAAACAGGCTCTCTGTGGGGAGCCTCTGCTCCACACACCTAACTTCTCTCTCCCTTTTATACTACAGACCGACGCCTCGGACAGAGGGGTGGGGGCCGTGTTGTCCCAGCAGGTGAGGGGCGTCGACCGCCCAATTGTGTACATCAGCCGGAAGCTGTCGGAGAGGGAGTCCCGCTACAGCACAGTGGAAAAGGAGTGCTTGGCTATCGAGTGGGCGGTCGGGGCCCTGCACTACTACTTGCTGGGACGTGCCTTCACCCTCTGTTCGGACCACGCTCCGCTCCAATGGCTCCACCGCATGAAGGATGCCAACACGCGGATCACCCAGTGGTATCTGGCTTTACAGCCATTTAAGTTCAGAGTGGTCCATAGGCCGGGGGCGCAGATGGCTGTGGCCAACTTCCTCTCTCGCCCTTTGGGGGGGGGAGTAGGTTTGGCCGGACGGCTCCCCGGCCTCAGTCGGGCGGTGGGGGTGTGTGGTGGTGGGGTGTGGTTTTGAGCTTGGCTGCAGAGACGGAGAAGTGGAGGAGTGGCTCAGGAGCTCAGGGCAGGTAGCCCTGGGAGACACAGGTGTAAGGCATTAATCAATCTGTGTGTGCTTATATCAGTAGTGGCAGCCCTGAGGAGGGGGTTTTCGGGAAGGAGAGGCACGAAGCCGAGCTGGTCCAGAGGACCGCAACGGACATTGTACATAGTTGTAAATAAACGGGCCGAACGGCTCCTGAACGTCATCCAGTGTGTGGTGTTTCTCTGTTGACGGGCCCACAGTAGCGAGTGTCGCTACACATACATACACATACATACATACATACATACATACACACACACACACACACACACACACACACGTTTGGTCACTTTGTTGGGGACCAAGCACCCAAAGTGCGTTGTTGTCCCATTGTTTTATTAGGCTCTCTTTCTTTTTCTTACTTTTTCTTTACAAGAGACTCCTGCCAGCCCAAAGAGGCAATTTATCAAAGCTTGGCACTAGGCTGAAAAATGGATGAATGTATTGTTAATCAACGTGAGCCACTCTACTTCTTGAGTAAGTTAATTAATCAATGGTGTCTTGTGCACTAAACGCAATCTGACACACACACACACACACACACAGATTAGTAAGTAAGTAAGTAAGTTCTGTGTGAAATATGTGCACAATCAACTTTCACATCACGGCCAGCATGTGCATGCATCGTTTCCTGTGGATCTATTATGGGCGAGTATGCAGTTTGAATCCCAAGCAGGAGAGGTGGAGTCGCTTAACTAATTAGTCGACCAGCAGACAATTAATTGACAACTCTTTTGATAATCGATGTAGGAGCTGTATATATTTATATTATGTTTGTTTATTGCTCATCTCACCTATTATGTACGGTATGATGTCACATGGGTTGGACCGGCAATAATCATTGTTGATTTATTCACCTGTTCACCTGAATGGCAGGGGGCACTTGGTTCTCACATTTACAGTTGACCACAAATCTCACAGCATCCACGGTCACCTTTACACAATATCAACTTCATGCACTGCATTTTGTTTCTGTTTTTCTACTTTGAAATGGACAATAAATCTTAAAAATGCATATCTTGAAGTGGAACTGGATTATTCAAACGGTGCGTCACAGATGCTGGTTGTTCCCTGTTCCTCAGCGGCTTATGGTGGGTTTAACAAGTCGCTACAATCGATGAATGGTTAAAGTAATTTGGAAATATAGATAATACAGTGAGTGGAGAAAGAAGGGAGCTGTACATCATAAAAAAATGGACTATACTGTATAAAACAAAGAGCAGCAGCAAATCCTCTCATTTGAGAAGATGGAACCAGAGAATGCTGAAAAAAATGACTTATACGATTATAAAAACAGTTGGTTATCAATTTTCTATCAGTTGACTAACTTACTTTTTTAGCACTGGAAATCCCATTTTTAACCTTTTACACGACTATTCATTAAGTCTATATGTTACTATGGGAACCTGTGCTCCTGTTCATGCAGAGGATGAAAATGAAAGTGTGCCATTTTACTCACCTGACATTTTTCAGCATGTACAGCACCTCAGAGGGCAGATGGGAGTTCTGCACATCGAACTCAGTCAGGTCGGCCTCCAGCAGACAGGGAGGAGGCTCCTTGGGCTGCAGGGTGGGGGGCTCCCTCCGGATGCGCAGGATCCTAACACAAACACACACACATTCTTCATACTGTAAAGATGTACTCTTTTACTCTGAATGGCAGGACAAGATTCTGAAGTGAGTCTCAGCTCATAATTCTGAGCAGTTTTCACATCTTATTTCAACATGCTAAACCAAGTTTCTCTCATCTAAATCGGAACTTAAAAATGTAAACCATTATATTTAATCAAATATTTACACGTTTGTGTATTTATATTACAAATCCTCCTTTTTAAACACATTTATGTTTGTTTATTTTCTTTTTAATGGAAATTCTGACTGACTGCTCAGGTTAACGCTGAAGGCTTTAAATATTGTACTTGATTGTATTGAAAAAATATTTAGAATTACTCTAGGCTTAAGTAGTTCTTTAAAATCATATATGTACAGTAGATCCAATATTTAGTGGTGGCTGGCTCTGATCATGTCTTTTGTCCTGTCCCCTGGTATCTTAAGAAAACTCAAGGTCCAAGTAAGTAAGTGTCAAACAGCTGTTCCCAGGGTGAAGAATGAACTTTTAACGTTCACAGAAGCTTATCTTCTGTCTACACCAAATGCTTAAAAAAAGGACCTTACTTGCGAGCTATGGACAGGACTTTGGTCCTCTTCCTCACTCTCTGCCGGGAAGCTGAGTTTGAATTAGAGGCCGGGGCTGAGGACAGTGTCTGAACCTGCAACAGGAAAGGTTTGGTCATTTGACATGTTTGCATATATGTGATGATTCACAGACGGCAAACTGTTTCTGATCATGAAAATGCCAATTATGCTAATATCAGATAACTGAAGTTATCGGAGGTATTTGTAACAGGGCCTAATGATGCTGATGTCATTGGCCAGTCAGTCAGTGGCCTCTGCCTGCCCGTCCATCTGCCCAACACCCCATCTGCCCCAAAATACCATGACAACACCTGGCCAGCTGAGCGATGAAATTTGATATAAATAATACTGCTCCCAAGAGGATGATTACTGCAGTTTGGAAAACTGACGACTGCATTTCCATGACATTTTTCTATGATATTCACGATCCACAGGGGATGAATTTTAATGTTTTGGTTTTGACTCCTGGCCCTTCCTCTAGTGCCAATATCAGGCCAAAATGCCCACTTGAGAAATATCTAAATATAATATGCAGATTGCCAAGAGATATACAGTACAATACAATACAAACAACTTATACAGAAGATAACATGCAACAGCCCAAAGTAAAATGAAAAAGGCCCTTCAGCAAAGGGACTGCTGTGTGATGGGGGCAGCATGCCTGCACTCTATGCGTCTTTAAGAACTGATTTCAGTGTTTTCATTCGTGTCTCTGATCAGTGTCAGTAGGATCACTGTCTCATGGTCACGCTAATTTTTCGCTATTATTGAATATTTACTATTACTATTTATTTAAAGACTATTTATAGACGTTTTGGTGAGTTTTATTTTGTTTTGGTCGAGTTTGATTGAAGTGTGTTTTACGATGATCTGGGAGGTAGAATTAGTGTTTTTGACAATGGGGTTTGGTCTGCTTGGAGGTGAGCGATATAACAGCTGTTTCTGGTTGGGGGAGGTGTGGCCAGTGTGCCGATTTGTTTTGGTCTGAGATGCTGGTGCCAGTGCGACATCCAGTAGCAGTGAATATCGTACATAGAACCTTTAAATTCTATTTATTTCTATATATTTACTTTCTTTCTGTGGCTATCAGCCTGTGCAGATTTACCTAACATCACGTTTAGAAGGTAGCTGTGTATTTACCTTAACTCATCAGTTTAAATGTAATGGTAACATCCTCACCAGAGATGGATAGAGTAGCCAAATACTGTACAGTAGGCCTGTTGTTACTTTTTAAGTAAGTAAGTAAGCCTAATTTAATGTTCAGCGCTGTCGTCACACATTGTAGCAGTATCACTTGGATGTTTACACTGTGAGATACACTGTAGAAGGAGTATCTGAGCATTTGCTGTATATGAGGGACTTTGCTGCTGTCTGTCAGTGCTATGCTCTGACACCAGCGTTTACAAGCTCAGCTCGCTGTATTCCGAGCTTAGTCCCAGTTTGTGCCTCTCATGTATGATCATTACATTTGGGTCACAGACCCAAGCATCCGATTTTTCTGGCGACCTTTGACAAACCCAGGTCAATGAACAACATTTACTGGTGTTTTTGAAGGTATTTCCTGAAGACTCTTCTCACCATCTAAATGAAAAGATTCACAGTCAAAAAGATTTTTAACCTGCTCCCTTAGTTGTGAATCTATTTCCTAATCCAAACAAAGACGCTAGCAGTGAAGGTAGAAGTGACACGTAACTGTGTATAAAAATATAAAATAATGGAAAGTAACATAAAACTTTTAATTTTGGATCATGTCATACAAATTGAGCAAGGACATATGTAATTTCCTAATCTTTACCTAGATTAGGAAACAGAGTCGCGACTTGGGAAATGGGTTAAAAACCTTCTTTATGATTCAGTGGAAGGAACATTTTTTCATTCAGAGGGTTAAAAGAGTCTTTGAGGACTCAAAACAATACCTTCAGAACAGCGGAAGGTCTTGTTACACTACTTTAAGGATTTTTCAAAGGCTGCCAGGTATTTCTTTTTCAGAAAACTGATGCTTATCTCCGTGACTCAAAAGTGAGACCAAGGTATCCACGTCCGACAACCTCTTTAAAGTTGGAAGGGAAAAGAAATTTGCAAATTGTTGACAGATTGAAGTAGAAGTACGCATAGGTATGTTGTATACTTATGCGGGTGAATATAGATGTGCATGTGTGTAGATTTGTTAAACCTGTACAGGTGGAGGGATATACACCCGGAAATGAAGATGGAGGACTGAAAGTTTTCCTGAGGACTGAGTTACGACCCACAAGAACTGCAGCTTTTAAATACCTCTTTCTGTGCATATGCATATACTGTATATATGCATATAAAAAACTGGAAAAAGGTTTTATTTAAAAATACCGAAAAGGATTTGTACAACGATTTGCGATATTGCTTTTTCCAAAGAAAAAAAAAGAAAAAAAAGAAGGCACTGACCTTTCTCATTATCTTTCGGCCGTAGAACATCACCTTGTCTCTCTTCCTGAAGCGATAGTGAGGAGCGCCAGCTTCCTCCTCTGAAACACACCAGAAGTCCTCCATAAGACCATTAGCAATCTACTGTATGAATCTGTCTCCTCATGTTAGAATTGACTGATGCACCGGGCTGATGCTGTAAATCCTGTCTGATTAATTCACCCTGCAGTTTCATCCCTTAGAATAACACAATTTTACCATTATTGGTCAAAAACCAATAACCAGTTAAAATGTATGATGCTTGTATGATTATGAAACTGTTTATGTTATCTCTGAAACACGGACATGTGATAAAACATCTATTTTTGGGTGGTTTTTGCACATTTTTACATACTGAAAATATTACTAATGCAATTACAAATGTACTCCGAAACAGAACAGGATGCAGGGCACTGACTTGACCGTTTGTATCTTTTGTAAAGAAGGAACACAACAACTCCAACGACGGAAACAACTGTCACAGCTCCGATTAACACAGCCGTCCACTGGAAGAAAAACAGACAGAACATTTAAAAAATTCAAATGAGCTATATTCACTTCTTTAATTAAAAGAAAGACACACATCTAATATCAGAACCCTCTCATTTATTCTACCCATCCACGTGTTTACTCCACGTTTTTGCTAAATGACAAGAACATAAAACACCAATGTCATTCATGTGTCCCCAGTACAACCTTTGCTCCAGTACACTTCAACGCACATGTTAATTAAAACCAAAAAATCAATTTGCAAACAATGCCCCAGTCCAACCATTAGAGTCAGAAATTGACTATCAGCAGTTACCATATTGGCTTCCGTCCTTTCCTCCACAAACGTCTTCATCCTGGCCTTGATCTCACTACCCAGGGGAACCAGGTTCTAAAACACCAAGCACGGAAACAACACTGAGGGAACAAAATCAACTGGACGTGGGACAGGATGTGTTAGAGCAATCGGAGTAGAACAAGGATTGGGACGGCAGCGTTCAGTTGAAAATATGACTGAACAACAACATCTTTTTTCCCCAACACAAGCCTAATAATCTGGTGAAAAAACATAAAGCATTGCAGAATACATTTTCAGACAATAAAGTGCAATGAATGGTGTTGAGGAGGAACATACCGGGTATATACTGCAGCTGTCCTCTTCATCATTGTCTTCCATGCCTGTTAAAAAAAGATAATGCAACACTACAACAAGGCAATCTCTAGGAGAAATGAAGTAAACTTTAAAGAGTACCTTAAAAAAGTCAAACAATGACAACATTTCATATTAGAAAAAAACGTGCATTCAAAACTTAAGATGATTCCTTGCTAACATGGCATTTTGATGAAGCATTGTGATCATGTATTAATAGCCCCTTGACTGAACTGATGATTCTAGCAACATTAGTGCCTTGCTCTACCCAACTGTCCGACACAGGATCACAAAGCAAAGGGGTTCAGAAATCTGGGTTAAAGATCACCGACTAGAAAAAGAGGTCACAAGCTCAGTGCCTGTAACCAGACACTCCCCCGTGCACTTGCACACTGATATACTCCAGTGGGCTCAGACACAGCTCTGAAAAAATGGTAGAAAGCTCGTCCAAGGGAAAAAGGGGGGAAGATCTTGGCCATCGTGTTGAGTTTGTTTACGAAATACACCTGTGAGTGTCACTTCTCGCGCTTTTTTACTTTCCATGTTGACTTAGCCCGGGTCTGTCTTTTAGTGCCAAACTCCATTCAAAAAGAGAAGATTATGGAATATGTGTATATGCCGAATTGAAAAGTGGATTTTAGTAATTCATGTCGTAATGTCTTCGAAGTGAGTGCATTTTCTGGAGAGCAATGGAAGCAGAATTCATTAGTTAGCCTGATATTTTAACAACACGGAGCATCTGGTTGACAGGAGGCAAAAGTAACGGAACGTTATGGTGTAGGTGACGCAAAACAACTCACAATTCTATATAGTTTAAGATTTACCTATAGTTGACAATTGAACAGTACGTAGAGAGATGTCAAAATGTAACGTTAAAATAGCTAACATAAACTTTAACTTTGTTTGTCTCACAGACTGTGTCCGCGGACTCCGCTCCTGAGGTTGCAGTCCGCTACACAACAAGAAGACGACCCAATGCAAGGGAAAACCGGAAAGTACAAGTCTGCATTGACAGAGTCTATAACAAATACCAACGAACAAACAGACCTTCAGCCAAACATTTTCGACTGAACCAACCAAACTGTTTTTCCCACGTACCTCTCTTGTGTCAAAGTTTTCGTTAATAGCTACATGCCTTGTGTGAAGACTGTTCGGTAAAACAATCTGAATGTCCGGTTATTCTTATCAAAATAAGACTCGCATTGAAGAAAACGTATGGGAACCCAGATGTAGTGCAGACATAGACTGTATTTAAAGAGGATGTAGGGTGCAATTCAATAGCTGCATTTGACTTTTTAGTGATAAAAAAGTATATCCATAGTTTAGCTGAACATTAACAGAGAAGCAGAGATGGATTTTTGCTTTGCACATACTAACGTGCCATTTAAGCATTTATTTTGAAGGGTAATTTGTCTGTGTTCTAGGTAGCTCTGGCTCACTTGATGCACCCCAATCACTGACAGTCGGTACGAGTATCTCAGATTTTAATTGGTGGATGGTGTCGCCTTTCGGCCAATCACTGAGCAGTTCATTGGACAGTCAGGCACATTACTTGGATTTGGCCAACAGTGTGCTCAAGGTGAGAGGAGTCGAATTTTATATTAATTTATAAACATATGGGCAATTTTAAATCCTAACATTTAAACGGTATCTACTATTTTTGTGTAAATCCATAAGTAGCTTGCCATCAGACGGAGCAGCATTACCCGGCTCGTAGCTATCTAATGAGTGAACATCTGTATACAGTACGCAACACAACACTTTCACATGTTCTCTAACCTAAATTAGGAATTTAACGCAGGCTTTCCTTACCGGAAACATTTTCTGCTACATGTGGGACAATGTTTTAATAAGCGGAAACAAACAAACGGTGGTAGGTTAGCGGACCGGGAAAAAGTGATCATGATGGTGATTGCTTATTTAGGCTCAATTGATCCACTCGTATTCACAAGGACATAAATCATTAGGTCATTTAGATAAATAATGCGACAGCTGATGGTGTTGGGTATTCTTTGCGGTTGTACTTGTTCTGTCTTCACTGGAATTTATATATGTGTAAAACAATCGTTAATTCTCCGCAGGTTTTCTCTGTCCTGGAAGGAGAAAACGCCGTAGCACCATGGGTGTGTTATCCACGCTGATGAGGGGTCTGGTAAGAGGAGCGGACAGGATGGCTGAGTTCACCAGCAAGCGTGGATCAAGGACTCATAATAAAGGCAGGGGCGCAAGACCCACGGGACTGAGGCTCTCCAGCAAAAAGTTTATGTCCATACGGGCCATGATTCCCGAGTTTGTGGTGCCTAACTTGGAGGGGTTCAAACTCAAACCCTACGTATCATACCGCACCCCTAGAGGAACGGAGCCTCCGCTCACAGTGCAAAGCGTGTTTGCTGAGGTTGTGGCCCCTCAGATCAAGAAAGACTTTGAAGAGGGCACTTTCAGCAAAGAACAGCTGGGGAAATATGGATTCGAGCCCACACAGGAGGGGAAGCTCTTCAAGCTGTATCCCAAGAACTATGTGCGTTAAGGATGCACTCGCAGTGTAGTGTATTTACAAAGAGAGGCACATTAAGTGGAGACTGCAGACCAACTGATGTGACACGAGGAAAGTCATCGCAAATGGGACTGTATGTTTAGAGAGTAGTTGATTTTTCTGTTACTTGATCACTGGGAGAAATGAAACGTACAGATCCCCTCCAGACATGTTTTAGCATGTATATAAATTGCTTTACTTTGAATAGTAATTGATCTGGTATATTCTTTTCACAAAAAATTCTTATTAAAATCTTAGAAATTACATCTACTCATTCTCCTTCATTAGAAAAACAGAATCTATCAAAATAAGTTTTACTGCTGGACAACAGGTGTTTCCTGCTTCACTGTAAAGTCCATTCTCAGTGTATGTGCGCTGGAGGCTTCAAGTTTCCACTTCACACTTTTGCAAGTTGAATATTGGACCAGGATTGGCTTCAGTGATGGAAATTAGCACCAGCCAAATGCTTGTAAAATATTGAAGTGGCTGGTAGATTTCAGACACAAAATAATGATTTACTATTGAGTGGCTGGTGAATTTGAACATTTATCTGTCAGGGGCTGGTAGATGTTCTCATTTTATGTAGTTAATTCCCAACCCTGATTGGCTTCCAAACTATTTGTGATGTCACAAGTCATGCTCGTAGGCCCGTCCCTGAAAATCAGATTTTCACTGAGCACATAGAAACTTTCCACTTCCAGCAGATGAAAGTGAAAACATCCTTCTAGTGTCAAATTCTGCACAGACATCATTCTGTACAGTGAAGCTCAAACATTCAACTGGAGGAACAAGAAGAAAAACATCTTTGGGTGGAGGGGGACTTTAAGATCCATACTACAGAATTGTGCATTAATCATTGTAAAGATCAGTCATTTACATGTCACAACTATTCACCTATAAATTAAAACCAAGGGTATGTTTGTCACAGAAAAGATCTCGATAAAAATGCTAAAACTAGAACATAGAGATGACCGTCCCGAGGGTACTGATAGTTATTCTTCACATTCTCTCATTGAGGATTACCATAGTTATTCATTTTGCTCAAAACCCCTTGGTTTCAAAGAAACATTCACGTGTCCAAGTTAAGATCAATGTAACTTCATTGGTCAGAAAGTGTAATGACTAACCAGCAATATAAGTGGCCTCTTCAAATGTTCATGTACTACTGTGATTAAGTTTCCAAAACCATCATCATATGGTGAAGATTACTGAGGAGCAGCACAGAGGGTGGTGTAACACTTTTTACAAATGCAAAAAGGAGTTTATCTGGAGGAGGGTCATTACAGGGGAGCATTAATACCAGCCTTCAACCAGCCAATACACCTGCCAAAATCTCATTAATGCTTAACTGAATCCAGGAGCACAAAATCCATATGCAAATGAAGAGAACTTCCCTTTGAGGATCAATGAAGTAATCAGACACATTCACGCATACTGCATGGGTACTTCGTTTTTTTGCATTTTCATTAACACGATCACAAAGTGCTTAGAAAGAGCTGTAATGAAGGGGAGGCATGTGGGTGAATGGTTGTATTGATCTCTTTGCTACACGACATACAGTTTAAGTATTCTACACAACTTATGTTTAAATACAAGTTTATAAAAATCAGAGTCATTATGAAAATATAGGGTCTTCCTAATTGCATATTCTGTGATAATATATTCTAAAGTGTGGGGACAGTGAATGGAATAACAGTACATCATGCCCATGTTATAGCCGGGGTGTACATTCTGCTTTACTTCAGTACATGTTATCATTTGATAGAAGATATTTCTGTAGTGTCAATGCAGCCAGTGCTCCAGTCAACATTGCTCTGGTTCCTGCTGAGCCTCATCTGGAGTCCAGTCCCAGCGCCATACATGGAGCATGTGGTCATAGAAGGAGCAGCTCGCCAGCAGACAGGACAGTGAAGGCGAACCCTCAGTAGAGTTGAGAGCAGGGCCTGCGGTAGGAGGGGTGGGGGGCGCTGCAATGTCTTCTGGGATGTATCGTCCAGCGTCGTCCTCTAGAGAAGTGTCAAAGCTGGCAGTGGGGGATTCATACTGAATCCTCAAGTGCCCTCCGCTCTCTGCGTGGCTTTCCTTTGGTTCTGCGGCAGGAGGGGAGCAAGGAGCAGGTTCCTCCAGGGACAGCTGGGACCAGTCAGCTCCGTACGCCAGGGAGTTGTGGAGGATATAGGAGGCTACGACAGGACACGTTCCTCCATTGCCCTCTGGATAATGACAGGAAAATAACGAGGGTTTCAGACACACGCGACAATAACATAAATTGCTCACCATTTCATTCATACAACCTTTTATAGAATGTTAGGTCGACTGACTGTTTACTAACATCTAATGGGCCCCAATGTGTTCTGTAATCAAGATGTAGGACAAAGCTTAACTGGTTTTGGTGTGTGACAAAGCCTGGGTTTAGTTCCTCTTTCCAGTGGCAGTGTCATTCTCATTGTATTATTTACTGAATTCAAAGTTACTACAAATACATCTGTCAGTTAGTCATCAGCTGGCTTTTTTGTTGAGTTACCCAAAATCATGGAGGCATGATGGATGAAGTTAAAACAGTCACTTGCTCCCCAACGATGCAGAAAATACCTTGGTATGCACAAGATAAATGTGTGCAACTACCATCTAGCATTAAAGAAATACTAGGATTTAGCAGTCATTATCAAAATTACTTTATTCAAGCAATGCAAGAATTTTACCAGATTTTAGTTAATCAATGACAAAATTAGCTCCATATATTACACATTTTTTACCAAAACAGGAAAAAAGTATTAATTTAAAAAGGAAAAATGTAATCTCCTACTTCATTAGTGCCACATATTAAACAGTATTTACAAAAACAGGAAAAATTAGTATTTATTTAATAAGGAAATTTTGAATCTTTTCTTTCATAACTAGCAAAACCAAAGACAACATTATTTTATCTAAATCCCAGAAACTGCCGTAAATTGCTCCAACACACTTCTGACATGAAGTAGCCGCATTTTCGCACACGCCCAGAATAAATCGGGTTTCTGGTACAGATTGAGCAGTGTCAATGAGATTACCTGTCCAAGTAAAGGTTAAATAAAAAAAACTGAATAACTAACCAACAATAAAAAATTCAATCCAGAGCAAGTGTTTCCTTGCCCAGCTCGCCTTCCCACTCACCAAGGGCCTGCTGGCAGTGAAGGATGTGAAAGTCATTGTGCATGCAGGCTGCCAGCAGCAGGTGCTGATGGGTCGGGTGCCACTTCACCCTCCACACTCCACCACCCATGGGACTCTCACTGAGAGGCTGCCGCATGTTCCTGCCATCCCACAGCAAAACCTGCTCATCATAGCTGCAGAAAGAGAAGCCCAGACCATAAGGCTTACAACCACGTGACTGAAAGGACAAGAAGGCTGAAAACAGAGGAAGCAGTGGTGGCAAACAGTAGTCACATTCATACAGTAGGCCATTCTCACACAAGTTACCATAGAGCTCATTGGGATGTTTACCTGCCTGTAGCCAGGATGTGTTCCCAATGTGGGCTGCTGTGAATACTGCACACACCCATCGAGTGCCTTCAAGAGAGCAGACCAGAAATTGTCAGAGGACTTTGCCAAGACGGACAGTCCAAACGAATGCTGGTGGCACCAACACCAGGGCTCACCTTTTACTGGTGAACGTGGGGCAGGAGGGGCCGACCCGGAGATCCCAGCCTTTGAGTTTGCAATCGTCTCCACCTGTTGAGGAAGGACAGCACGCACACACACACACTGAAATAACCAATAAAAAGAGATATAGCTGGAGACATCCAGCAGGACTAGTAGAGTACTTTAACTGATACTTTAAGTACTTTTTGCTGATAATACATATGTACTTTTACTTGTAATTGAGTGTTTTTAGTGGTATTACAACTTTTCCATACTAAAGGATCGGAGTACTTCCAACACTGAAACTATGCTGTAATTAATAGTACTATAATAAATAGTTTTAGGTGAAAATGAACAAGAACAATCTGTGTGAGGTATTATCATATATTGTGAAAAAAATTGTATCCTTTAAGGAAATTAGGAACATAGATAGATACTTGAGATTTATTAGCAGATTCCAAACAAGAGTAATTTTATTTCTTTAGTCATCTTTCATTATTTGTACGTGAACTGCTTTTACAAACGCTCAAACTGAGAAGACACTTTGTAAGTGCTCATTAAAAAAAGTGAGCGATTCTGATTCAAAGGAGTGTTACCAGAGTAAAGCAGCTGTGTGTCCCAGTAGGAGAAGGCTGAGATCCAGGCCTCGAAGTCATGGGCCTTCCACTGTGACAGAGCCGTCAGAGCCCCTTCAGCCAGGGAGAGCACGCTGACGCAGCCTGCAGAGTCGCTGCACACCACCCGCACGTCACCACTACGGACACCAACACAGGACGTTGGCATGACCAGCGTTGCCAGATTGGACCCAATTAGAGTTCAGACCCCGCCCAGTCGTCAGAAAAGTAGCCCAATTCGGAATGTTTATTTAGGAAAGGGTTTTATATGTGTGTGTGTATACATAGTGTTAATGATAATGTAGCACTGTAAGCTTTTAACATGTCTTATCACAGAGCTATGATGTAATCATAATTGGAAAAGTGAAAAAGTTTCAACTTAGTTGTAATAAACTTTAAAGACATTTGGTTTTGATAGTTATCAGTAGGGCTGGGCAATTCATCTCATTTTATTTTCAATTACGACTTTGGCTTCCAACCATTACGAAAACATAATGGATGCTCGTTTTGTCTTGTGTTATAAATCCAGCGCACCCCTTTCGCCCCTCCCCTAAAGCCCAAACTCACTCTTGCCCTCATGGCATGTTTAGTTCAGCTCAAGCCAAGATGGCGGAAAGAGAGCCTTTGGTCAACAAGAAAGGTAAAACCAATTCAGCTGTTTGGAATCACATTGGTTTCAAGGAGTCCGACGAGGAACAACAATAAATACTGTGCAACATTTGATACACGGTGGTGTCTGCACCACAAGGCAATACGACCAATTAGTTTAATCATGTGAAATTCAATCACAAAGTGGTAATTTATTTTTTTATTTGTTTTTCAGTTGAATTATATTTCAAGTTCAAGGAAATCCACTATTAAAAAGATGGGATTTTTTTAAACGTTCAATAAATGCATGATGTTTCCAAAGTTAATGAGTAATCATGGTAAATAATTGTGATCTCAGTATTGACCAAAATAATCGGGATTATGATTTTTGCCATTATCGAGCAGGACTAATCATCAGTTATCAGTCAGTGCGTGTTCAGCTGAGGTACCGAACTCAGAGCCCTGTCAATCTCAATCGTACTGCTCGGATGGGAGGAGGGGCCGATTAATTGGAATGTAGCCCAAATTATCACAAACCACCCAATTAAATAAAACGTAGCCCAATTGGGTGGAAAACCGCCCAATCTGGCAGCCCCGGACAGTGGTTTTTGTACAAAATTTGACATTAACTGTTGTATGTAAAAATATAGCAGCAGACACTCTAGCCCATGCAGAGTACATTACCTGTGCATTCTTCCGGTGGACCAATCTAATGACAGAGCCAGCCGCTCTGCTCCCACCTCCAAACTGCTCAGAGTCTGCAGACTGCGGCCGCCTTCCTACTGGATACACACATTTCATAAGTACAGTGCAGGCTAGCACGTCAACCATGTTAACTCTAAGAGAAAAAGGTAGTTTACTTCATGTTTAACTTATTGGTTCTTTGTTTTTGTCTTTTATCTTTTTTGAGTGAGTATTTTTACTGTGTATTTATGTCTTCTGGTCTTAGTGTTGTATTTATTTTACCTGTGTTTTATGTGTGCTAAATGTATGTATCCCACTGCTGCACAACCGATGGCCCCACTGTGGACAAATAAAGTTATTGATTGATTGACAGCTAGAGGCACGCAGTCTTATAATACATAATGACAGGTTTCACTAGCCAACCACATCATTTCACATCAGCAGTGAACTAAGCAGCTATTTAGACATTCTTGCTGTGCAAGCTTATCATGTTTAGATGGTGTTTGATTGGACAATAGAATGCTGTAAGGCATTTGTCCATCCAAAAGAAACTCCTCAGTCTTCACAAAGGTTACATTTGTTATTTTATTCATGGCAGGTCTGTTGTATTAGACCGCAGTTATATTGTATATCGATTGTAAGGTGTTCCTGATTTTTTGGCCACCACTGACTGCGTGTATGGTCAGTTTTAATAAAATGAGAGGGCACTTGAGAGTGATGACAACAGGTTGGCCTAATGGAGCAAACTCTGCTTTGAAAAGTTTGATGCCACAGTCTATGTTGGCATTTAGATATTTCATAAGCTCAGCAAGACAAGGCAAGTTATTGATATAGCACATTTCATACACAGTGGCAGTTCAATAGGCTTTACAAGTTGCATAATAAAATAAATAGGACAGGATTTAAACTTTTTTTTAAAGTTAAAGTGAGCATTCTTATGTTGTACCTTGTACACATTCTTTCTCACAGTAAAACAATGCCACATTTACATTTACGGCTGCAATTAAGGATTATTTTCATTATCGATTGATCTGCCGATTATTTTCACGGTTAATCGATTAATCGTTTAGCCTATAAAATGTTGAAAATGGTGAAAAATGCTCATCACGATTTCAAAGTGACGTCTTCAGATTGCTTCTTTTGTCCGACCAACAGTCCAAAACCCAAAGACTCTTCATTTACTGTCAGAAATGACAAAGAAAAGCAGCAAATCCTCACATTTAAGAAGCTGGAACCAGCAAATGTTTGACTTTTTTGCTTGAAAAATGACTGAAACGATTAATCGATTATCAAAATAGCGGCAATTAATTGTCTTTGAGTGTGTTAAAAACCTTATACACTGATTCTGTACACAAACATTAGCCTAAAACTATTTACTGGCTATGATCCTTCTGATGCCACATTTCCCACCTGACTGTCCGACAGTTTGTACAGCCGCAGCTCTCCGGTGGCAGCTGCCATTCCCAGCACTGCCTCCCCTGACAGCGGCACGTGGCACCTGAGAACACGCAAAACAATCAACCAGGAGGAGGCAGACAGTGACATCAATAGCACCCATCGGTCAAACCTAATTTCTTACCATTTTAAATCTAAAATGGCTGGTGTCTCCATGCGCTGTAGCTCAGTGAGAGGAGGGCCCATCGATCCCTCTCGCCGAAATCCAAAAAGGTACAAACGACCTGTGCGGCTCGGGGTGGCATCCTCTTCCCCTGCCTGCAGGAAGAATGTATACTGTGATGACCTATAAGTGAACCCTATAGATAACCCCAGCATGTTTTCAGTGGTGTTTTTTTACTATGTCAGTTTTAATTCATATGTACTAGCCCTTTTAAAAACAGCTAAAAGAGGGTTATAATTTCTACAGGGGGGGGGGGGGACAATATGGACAATATGGATGTAAACAATCTCAACTTGTGTCCCCCTGTATGGGGCCCCATTAATCCCATTTCCCCACACTGTGCATTGGAATATTACATCACCCCAGGTTTGTTATCTTGATCATTTCTTTAAACACTTTAAATTAATTTAGAAATATGCACCAAGAAGGCAATGTACATAATAAAACAGTGAAGATTTAGATTTTGACACGGGGCCTAAAGATAAGGTCCTACCTTTGTCAGCTGATATTGTGCTTTAATGGTACATTATACCTAACAAACTGACAATCAAATACATTTCCACAAACGAATTAACACACTTTCAGGGCCCCGTGGGGCAGTTGTCCACTTCACCTGTTGCTAATCCAGCAGCCTCATCCTTGCCAATACAGCATAAAGTAAGCACTTAAACCAAGCAGTTCTAGTTTGATTAATCCAAACAGAACCGAATCAGATATGTGGTCCTGTTGCTTGTCCAACTACATGCCATCCCGTGTTTACAGACAGGGAATACCAAACACTCGTATTTTCAAATAAACTGCGGTTGAAAACAGGTCAGATCAGAAGTGTTGGTAATTATGAGGCTCTGCCCTTAGGACAGGTAATAGGATGTAACCGGGACAGGTCGCATGTAATCTCACCCCTTTCTGTAGCTGATATGTCCCGCAGGCCAGGATGTCGTGGCTCGGTGAAACAGGACACCACTCCACCGTGTCAGCACTCAGCTCCGTGTCAAACACCTGTAGATTGCGGGTCCTCGACTTCCAAGCCATGACCACCTGCTCTGCATAACGTCACTGTGCCCGGTGCAACAGCTAAAAAACAAAATCATGTCCCGTTACATCTCAACTGTAAAAACAAAAGCAAAGTCAGATAAGACTATCAAGTAGTACGTTAGACTAGACCTTAAGCAATAACGTTACGATCTAGCTAACTTTCAGTAGGCTATCTGAGCTAACCAAATACTCTGTTTGGTAGTTAGCTAGAAAGCTACAGCAATCACACTTCATGCAGTCTCGCGCTGCAGCGCAAACTGCTAACAATTGGACACTTAAGACAGTGAACAGACATCCAAAGTCAAATGAACTTCAGTACTGAAAACGAACAGGACAAATCCTTGTCAACAAAACTCACACGACTCGACGACTCTGTGCGTCGTTGCGTCACCGCTGGGCGTAAGGGTGCATTCAGGCACCACCGCAAAACAACCAAAAAGAGGGGGCATGGAACACATCGAACGGCAGGGAAAATGAGATAAATACGGGCCCGACCTGCTTTCCATACAACTATGTTTGTCCACCCTCGTTTATTTTGGCGAGTTTTATTTCGAAGGTCTTCACCGGAAGGGTGTTATCAGTCTTGACGCTGGATAATTGACGGTTGTTACTACCATAAACTCTATATAAAGATATCTTTATACACAGTCTATGGTTACTATACCCTTTATGCTTTTAGTGGGCACAGGTGTGTAACTACACCTCTGTCTAGATTTACTGTTTAATATTTACCTGAAGGATTAGAGTGTCACTGCCTTGACGTATGGTTAGACGGATGGGATACATGACAATGTTTATAATCATGGATGCACACTGACCTTCAGTGGCCAGTGTGTAACTACATCTTGGTCTATTAAAGTTTTGAATGTTTTGACTGTTTTTACCTGCATGTTTGCCTTTGCCTTGATGCAAGCGGTGTCAGGAGTTTATTTATAAGCATAAGTGTCCGCAGTGAGAAACTACAACTGCTAGTTCTTCACTGGCATACAGACAATACACAAAATGTGCAGTTGTATCCTAATACCACAGATATGTCTGTATTATTGCCAAATGTCGTTGTAGTTGCTCACTGTGCGTCAACTAACTGTTGATTCCGCCGGCGTCAAATCAGACACATTTGCAGTCTATGGTCGGACACAACAGCACGCTTCCGGTGACAACATTCAGAATAAAACGTTCAAAATGGAAGTCAAATACATTTGAAGACATCAGCTTTTATTCTAACAAAAAGGGCTGATAGGAATTGCATTCACCGGAGAAAGAGCGCACTTACGCAAACAATTGGATGCCGAGAGCCTAAATACAAAGGCAAGGCAAGTTTATTTGAAGAGGAAGAAGACAGGAACACACCTTGAATTTTCATGTTGTGATTTTGGTGTGAGTTTTTCGTCTTCGTTAGCAGGAGCATAGCTAGCAGTACGGCTTGGGGGAAATGGCGACATCTGCTGGACAACCTGTCGAATTGCATTACTTGACAAATTAAACGCAAGACCCCAATGGAACAGTTGCCCAAGCACATCTGAAGTCCCTGCTGTTATCCTTAACATGTTGTCGTATTATAGAAACTAGCCACTTTCAAAGTGAGTCTGCTTTGCTTTTAAGTATTTTGATGCACGTTGGACGTAACGTCGCCTCGTCCACGGTGGTCACGTGGTTTTTGGCTTGTGCCGTAGCGTCCAGCCGCTGGTGTCGAGTAGTCCGCTTCGAGTGTAACATCACTGGCTAGCAGACACAAACACGATGGATTTCAACGTGAAGAAATTAGCCTCCGGTGCTGGAGTGTTCTTCACACGAGCCGTGCAGGTAATGAAACGCTCGTGCAGACGCTTCCTATTATTTTGACAGCCAGCTGTTGCTAACGCTACTGACTAACGCTACGGTACCGATTCTGACTTCGCAGTATGTTGCATTGCCGAGCTAACGTAACGTCACATATTAGCTTAGGAAGCAGGTGCAATTACTTGATATTCGGCTACGTCTTGGTAATAGTTTAGGCCTACATTGTAATTAAACACAGCGCTGTCCAAATGGTATTATTGGCAGCCGCTAGGATAACGTTGTGTTACGTACGTTGCGTTAATGTAACGTTATCTTTTAGGGCAAGATAACGTACCAGTCGCTAGTATAAATTGGTTATTAGTAACCTACTCGGTCAAAATAGCTTAGCAAATTCTAATAGATGTATTAACTGTTGTTCATTCGGACAAGTTTGAGGGTGACAGGGGAGAGGGGACGGAAATGACTGACATGTTGGTCCTGAACCGGAGCCTTCGTGACGTCATGACATCGCGTTGATCGCTTCGCTTTTTAGAAGAATCGGTTTATACATCCATGGTTAAACCCAGACGAGATAGAAGCAGTTGTGCTTCAGTAGTTCACCTGTGAGAGTCCGTGTGCTCTGCCTCAGTTCACAGAGGAGAAGTTGGGCCAGGCGGAGAAGACCGAGTTGGACGCTCACTTCGAGAACCTGCTGAGCCGCGCAGACTGCACCAAACACTGGACTGAGAAAATCCACAGACAGACTGAGGTCCTTCTGCAGCCCAACCCAAGTATGACATCAATACAGCAACCCTATTATTTGAGTTGGAAAGAGTAATCTAGAGTACATATTATCTTCAAGCAGAACTACTGCTATAATTATATTTTTCATAATTATAAGTTAGATGACTGATATTTAAAGCAACATGAGGTAATTATTAGCTCATATATACTCTAAGTGGATGGTAGTGGTTTTGTTATAAAGAGATACATTATCAGATATTGGCCATGTAATGTAATACAAGTAAATTAGTTTGTTTTATTAGAGTAAACAAAAAATAAAGCAACAAAGTATAGCATGACTCGGCACACTGATGGAAAAATGAAACAACATTTAGGCCAAGGTTATGGCTCTTTTCACCCCAAAAATCAGGAACATTTATACTTTTATATCATTTATACCAAAACTGGAACTGAGTTCCTGTCCTCAGTTCCAGTTTTTGGTTCCTGGACGGCAGTAGTTGTCCCCCAAGGAGGTCCTGCTCCTGAGGCATAGCTTTGTGATAGCTCAGGAGCCTATTGCTGGAGTTTGTAGTACTAAATGTCCCTGACTGGACAAACACAAGCCTTGAGACTGCTACAGCTAGTGTCTGCAGTCATTCGCACTGTAAGCATTGGTTGTAACCAGAATTAACATTTGGACTTGGGGTGGGAATTCTTGTCATGTTACTGAGCTTTAAACAAAGTTATGCAGCCGACTTCCTAACTAGTCTAAAAAAAAAAAGAGTGAGATAAAAAGTGAGAGTGGTCTAATGTAATATATTATCAAGCAGTGCAAGTACTGGTCATACAAGGCACTACAGGACTGCAGTACGACGATAGTTAATGTTCGAAACAACTGTTTTCCTGTTATGGTTTTTAACAGTTATTGCTGTCATTTATGAAATTTCAATATGACCCAATGAATGTTGCATTTCTTTTTGCCATCAGTGTAATTAATTAAGCTGTACAGTTAGGCAATACTCTACTATAATTATGATAGTAATAGTACAATAGACAGTGCAATACTTGTATAAATGCTTAAAGGTCCACACTGGTGGGATAGCATGATTTTAACCCATTTACTACAAATGGTGTATGATGCACCTTAGTTCTGACTATATTCCAAAGCACCTATACCATACCAATCAAACCAGTTCAACTTCACCTAAATGTTTACCATACGACCTGAAGGCAGACAAGCCATCACGTCCCACTTGTCTAACAGGCATAGTTCCTCTTGTAGGATCACTAGTATTGTGTATAATACAGAGCAGTGAGCTGCTGTAAACAGCTGTGATCAGAGCCATGCTGCCTCTGTATCTCTGCAGGGCAGGTATAGAGGAGAAAAGGCCTCACTTGTCTTCATTACATTTGAGAAGTTTGCCCAAACTGTAAAATTCCGCATTGTTTATATCCATATTTACTGGCTACCGGTCTTCTTCTTCACTGCCTTTGTTGCGCTTCTCTGCGCACTACTGCCACCAGCAGGATTGCGTCTCACATTGCGTGCATGTACGTTTTCATGCACACAATGCAAACAAAATGGCCCAAACTGTAAAAACATTGATAGTGTTCAAAACCTCCACAAGGTACCTTTTAAAATGGGGCCAGCTTTCAAGTGCTACTTTGACAGAAAGGATAAAGGCAAATTAAATTTGTAGTTAAAAAGGTGAAACATGCAAAACCACTGGTATGGTCCTTACAGTAATACAAAAAGACTGATACAAAAGAAATAATAGTTTTCTCTGAATAGGCACTCAGTCATGCACTATAACTCACATAACCTCATGCCAAATGTTAAGCAGTGCAGTTGTGAAACACTGTGCAAGAAGGTTGTGTCAGCATATTTGCAACGACACTTCCATTCAGAGGTCAAAGACATTGTACATAATGTAGCTTATTAGCATTATTTCTAGGTTTACAGTGATATGGAATGACTTACTGGAGACTAGGGAGCACTAACGTGTGACTTTTTGATTCTCCATGCTACAGTTGATCATACTGGTGAGTATTCTGCCTCCCTACTCTAGTGCCCTGCTGTGAAACCTTTCATGCCTTTGAATTTTCAGTACAGAGAAGTAATTGATGGATATTAACAGTACATCAGTACATGATTTGTTGGTACTGAGATCAAAGTTGGCTGCAAAATGCATTTTTAATGCACAGAGACTCAGAGCGTCAGTGTGACTTCAGTGCTGAGGACATGACTAAGGATGAATCCAATTCTGGCACACAGCCGATTGTGAGTCAGCACATTCTGTACATGGGTCAGCCTGTGCCAAATGAGAATCCCAGTGGGTGTTTATCTGTGAGAGTTGAAGTCCTGCCCCCCTCTTTAGGTTAGTCTTTGTTTCACTGGGCACGGTCAGACAATATGTTTTTTTTTTTCTCATCTGTCTTTCTATAAAGCTGAAACATGATATTGGGGTGTTCTGTTCATATTCCAAGAAAAAACAAAAGAGCATCTACTACTGTTTCTTGCTTGTCTGATAAAGTTCTCGTTAGCGTTTGTTAGTGTTACATCCAGGCCTAGAGGAGCCTGAACAGGATCTTCAGTGTAGAGCTCCCAAGGTCACCAGCTTAGATCAAACTTCACATTTGCACAGGTAACTTTTTTTTTTTTTTAGCAAAATGAGCATTAGGGTGAGCAGTGCCAAAATAACAAAAAAAATACACAATCATACCCCTAAAATTTCCTACTTAAAAATAAAAAACTGAAATACTAAGTCATTACTGCTACTTGAAGTCAAGTTGGGGGACTTGCAAGAGACAGATTTCTCAAAAAAAGTGGTCCAAAATCAAGCAGCATTGGAGGAGATATCCTGGCTTTTAGTCCCTGGTATGGGTCAGGCTCCAAAAACACTCTATCCTACATTTCCCATAGTACAACAGTTTACGCATTTTGTGTTTTGAGTAGTCCATGTGACTAGTAAATTGACTTTGACATGTAAAATTAGTGGAGTGCCTCTTTTTAAAGTTTTCACGGAGTATTACAGAAGCCCAAAACTTGTAAGGAACTTCGAAAGTTGTTATTAGTATTGCTATTATAATGTTGCTCTTAGTGTTGTTTCCGTTGGTGTTAACATCAATGCCACTTTGTTATGATATGGCGCTATATAAATAAAACTGAATTGAATTGAATTGAAAGATTATCCTGGCAAAAACTTTTTTTCACCTGTTCTAAAGTCATTAACACGAGAGAAAACAATTTAGATCAGACTTAGAAAATGCATCACCATAATTTCTTTTTTCTCATTTGCCTCTCTTCCGTAGAGTACAGCTTTTTCAATTCAATTCAATTCAGTTTTATTTATATAGCGCCATATCATAACAAAGTTATCTCAAGGCACTTTTTCAAATAGAGCAAGTCTAGACCGACTCTTTATATTTACAGAGACCCAACAGTTCCCACCATGAGCGAGCACTATGCGACAGTGGCAAGGAAAAACTCCCTTTTAACAGGTAGAAACCTCGAGCAGAACCAGGCTCTAGGTGGGCGGT